>QNUK01000654.1:177500-270000 GCA_013621035.1 Clarias magur | reverse complement strand
CTCTAATAAAGACGAGGCGTGTCCCGTCCTGTGCTCTGGGTGTTACAGGAGCTGCCGCTGTACTGCTCGGGAGGACTGCGCTTCTTCTGGGACAACAAGTTCGATCACGCCATGGTGGCGTTTTTAGACTGCGTGCAGCAGTTTAAAGAGGAAGTGGAGAAAGGCGACACGGGATTCTGCCTCCCGTACAGGTGAGCTCACGCATCATGTATCTGACACAGACGGGTGCTGAGGCCAGGACACCGGACCCGGACTCCGGCTGGGCTCCACTCCCCGCTAGGACGACGGACCCCTGCCCCTTTTTAATGTTCTTCTCCAAATTATCTCCAGTTGGTACCTTTAGTACTGAATAGCCCCTGAAATGCTTCCTGGTACCAAATGTCCTGGCATGTTCCAGACATTTCTCCTCACTCGTCAGTTGCTCTGTTCAATCATGAAGCATGACGCGTTAAACACCATTGTAGAGTTTTGAATCCTTTTCATTGTTGTTTTGTTTTTTCTTTCTTCTCTGAGCAGAATGGATGTGGACAAGGGGAAGATCGAGGACACGGGCGGGAGCGGAGGCTCGTACTCCATTAAAACCCAGTTTAACTCTGAGGAGCAGTGGACCAAAGCACTCAAGTTCATGCTCACCAACCTGAAATGGGGCCTGGCGTGGGTCTCGTCCCAATTCTACAACCGCTGAGAGAGGGACAGACAGGGAGGGAGAGGGAAATCGGGGTTCTCTCTCTTGGGGAAATGGCGAGAGCTAGCTCTAACTAGGAGACTCGATCCAAACTAGTGTTTACTGTTTGTTTACTAAACCTAATTAAGTGTGACTACTTTAACCATGTTTCCCAGAAACACTTCCTCAAGCTTGGCTCGAGACATCTAGCTGTGCTCGCTCCGCCTTCCCCAAACCGAGAGCTTATTGTTAAAATATTTCTGTGTTCTACGCCCCCTTCACCAGCGCCCTCCTCAGGCCTCGACGCGTGATGTAAACCCGTAAGATGACAGAGTGGTTCAGGGATCGGTTGGGTCGCGTCCCGATTCTATGTCTCTGACGTGTGTTTAATAAGAGTGTGAAAAGCTTGGTGTTTCGTCACAAACACACACACAATGTCAGTAAAACCTTAGATGTGCATGCAGAAGAGTTCTGTGCTCGTCATAGTTACAGGGTACGAGCTCTTATTTTGTCATATTCTTGCACTTTCAAATAACTTAAACACAGCGTGTTACACACCTCGGTCAGCACCCGTGTATTTACTAACCCGATGTATTATTTACTAAGTACATGTAAATGTTCTCTTCAGCACGGTGAAGCTGATAATCTGATTGTTGATCATCTTTATACTTGTGTGATTACACTGAGCCAGTGAGCTCGCAGTTATAATGAATGCTTGTGTGTAAATGTTTTTATTTTATTTGCCAATCCAAATAAAAAATTCAGATTTGCAAAAGTAAAAAAAAGTTCACGTCTGTATGTTTAAAATGACAACATGGTGAATAGACGGTGAAAGAGCGCCCCACACGTGTTGTGTACGGTAATCCTGCCGGCAGTAACGCGACTCAGCGAGGTTTGCACAGCTGTATTTGAGAAACGATGCGGACCGACTCTGTGGTAAGTTAAGGTGAAGTTTCTGATCTGTTTAGTGAATGTATTCATGATCCATGTGTTGTCTCTGTCTCAGTCATGAAGGCACTGCTGTTGTTGTGTAGTGAAATAAAATAAGAATCTTACACCAACACCGTATGGTATCTTACTGAATTGCTGAGTAATTCAACTGATTTGTTACTGAGTTACTCAATTCACTGAACGATCATGATACGGTATGTGAGGTGGTGAAATAGGTACCACATTTTTCTTTAGTTTTTTACAACAGCATGACACCAGGTGGCGTATCCCTAACCCTAACAACAGCATGACCTTAACCCTAAGCCTGCACGCAGGTCGGTTGTATCCAGAGCCTTCCTGAGCGCGACTCAACAAACACAAAATAAATCACAATAATGCCAGGAGGAACATTTAATTAACTAAAAAGATCAAACTGGTCTCTGGTCAGTTTCACCAACTGGTCCAGTTCAGCTAAATTTATGGATGTAATGTAACAAAGAAGAATTCTTGAGTGTCCATAAGGATCATTTCATGGCAATATTTCATCACACCTTTCCCCAGGGTTTCTGTTTCTTTTGTTTTTTAATGTAAAAGTTTAAACAAATTTTTATGAACCTCATTGAATCCCAAAACTTTACATCATTGAGAATATAAACATCTACTGTATTAAAAACCTGAAGACAGCTTTGATCAGGAGCCCAAGTTCATCATCTACCACTGTAACCAGCGCTGCTTCAGTGCTGTGATGAGCCTCTTAATCCTGATTAAAAGATTTTAAAGGCTGCTTCTGGTACTATTTGTTTAAGGATTTTTGTCTGACTTGGATTCAGTATTAATCAGAGTCATTTATTCTGTTAGATTGAGGGAACAAGTGATTGTTACACCCTACATAGTGCACTAGCTTCCCATTTAACCTTATTTTGGATTTGACTCTGGAAAAAAATCATAATCTGTTGATAAGAAATAGTGTTTGTAGAACTGTTGTATAAAGGCAATATTACATTTGAGGTCGTGCTGTTGTGGTTAATATCATCACGGCTGTGATATCTTCAGTACTCAGGCTGCACCCCCGCGCCTTATACCTGCTGATATTTAGTACAACAGCACGGCCTTGAGTGTAATATTACTTGGCTAGATGTGCCAGCAACTTTGTCGACATAGAATTGATTAGCACACTCTTAAGCTACATTTTATAAAATGTACAGCGCAATCTGTTGAATTTTGGAATGAACAAACATATTTGTTACTGTGAAGTGTGAGGAATGAAGGTGTGAGATCATGTTTATTAAGTAGTTTTAAATTGCACACTCAAAAAAATGTAAAAAATGTACAAGACCATCTGTTTAACAAATTTTTCAAGGGCCTTTTTTTGTTTCAATATAAGGGCTTTTTCCATTAAAATTTGTATGATGTAAGTATGATGAAGATCGAAACAAAGCCTATGTGTTACCTTGAGCTCGGCCAGATACATCTGTGTAAACCCCATTAAAATTCCTTCAGTAGTTTTTACAGGATGTGTGCACAAACAAATGTTTAAAAAAATGTATGTGTTCTATAACTCATCTTCCGTCTCCACAAGGAATTTTTTCTCAATTATCTTCAATGTATAAACACGGCCACTTTACAGTTTTATTATACGGTGGAACCTCGGATTGCGAGTAACATATTTTGTTTTTGTAAGCGTGTGTGTGTACATTACGCATGTATTGTTTATTATAACACACGTGTGCATGCATATAAAGCAAAGACAAGTCTTATTAGAGAGGTTAAAGATCCATTTTCTCTCTCTGTATCAACACATACACACACACACACACACAATGTCCACGCGCACAAACGGAAACACTTATCTGTCAAGATTTATTGTTACTTTTTTAAAAGGTAAAGTGCAGATTAATTTCTTTTATTTATATTTTTTATGTATTTTTATGTATTATATTTTTTGGGGCTGTGGAACAAATAATTTGAGTTTCTATTATTTCTTATGGGAAAATATTTGGTTTACAAGTGTTTTGATATACGAGCCCACTTCTGGAATGAATTATGTTCGTAATCCAAGGTTCCACTGTGCTGTACGTATAGATTAATTGCTGCACAAAAATATTTGATATTAATTTTCAGTTTGAAGATTTCTTTTTTTGCAGTTAGTATTTAAATTGTGTTTTTTTTTCAGTTTTCCTTTGTTTATTCTTGCAGATATGAATACATTTTTGAGTCTATGTACCCGAGCCTGCAGACACACACACACACTTGTCCAGACTATTCTGTTAAAAACAATGCAGTAATTACTCACTCACTTATCATCTGTAACACTTTGGACTGTATACTCGTACAGACGTGTACGTGGGCTTCAACCTGAAATAATAAGATTATGACTGACTTCATTAAAGCTATTACTACATGTTATTTTTAGCTTTAACCTTTGAACTCTTTTCCCGTTTGGTATTCTGTCAGACAGAACTTTTATTTTGACAGGCGATCCGCCTCACTGCTTTACACTTCCGGGTTGGTCACATGACACTGATTGGACGATGGCTTCTGTTCAGTGGTGAGAAACTGCTCTCTGTTTACACTGATAGAATCAACATTAACATTACTGTAGCGTGTATTATTATTATTATTATTATTATGTCCTTCCTGATTTATATTTCTGCAGACTCCAGCTCAGGCGTAGAACTGAAACTGTAAATCTACTTATAGCGTCCAGCTTGTGCCAAAATATTAGTAGATGTTTACAGATGTGTTTACAGATGTGTTTACAGATGTTCCTCAAACGTTTACACTCACAGCATGAACACTATGAACCTTAAAATACTGAAACAGCTCATTAAAGATCATCACTGATTTATTCATGTTTTGTATCTGTTTGTGATTAGAAGGTGTTCATTAATAAGGTGTGTGTGTGTGTGTGTGTGTGTGTGTGTGTATGTGTGTGTGTGTGTGTGTGCGTGCATGTGTGTATGTATGTATGCGTGTGTGTGTATGTGAGTGTGTTTGTGAGTGCGTGCGTGTATTTATGCGTGTGTATATGTGTGTGTGTGTTTGTGAGTGTGTTTGTGAGTGTGTTTGTTAGTGTATGTATGTATGCGTGTGTATATGTGTGTGTGTGTGCGTGTATGTATGCGTGTGTATATGTGTGTGTGTGAGTGTGTGCATGTGTGAGTGTGTGTGTGTGTGTGTATATGTGAGTGTGTGTGTGTGTGCGCGTGTGTGTGCGCGCGTGCGTGTGCGTGTGTGTGTGTGTGTGTGTGTGCGTGTACAGTAGGTAGACGAGGGAAATGTCTATTACCGCCGCGACAAAACGACAGCGGCCAAAATAAATCGGTCACATTTCAAAGTAATTCATGAAAAGACCGCCAGGTGGCGCAAAGTGACATTTTCCCTCGCCGCAGTTTTAATATAGAATGAAGTCATAAAAAAGTCATAACAATATGTTGTATCAAAGAAATACTAGAGTGATGGTAATTTCCACATCTGTGTATTTTATACAACAAGCATGAAAAATCTGAATCAGAGCTACTGATATTTACTGTACAATAATGAGTCAAAAAAAAACCATTGCTTTGATGATGATGGTGATGGTGATGATGATAACGCCTGGTTCCCTCGCGGCTCGCCGTGTTCTATTCCTCTTGCGCTGCTGTATTGAGAACAGGCACTCGCGCGTCCTAAAGCCTCTCGTTCATGACATCACTGTGTTTTCCCCTCCGTTCCACACCCAGGCATTCCTGCACGCGGAACTATGACGCAGAGCTGCGCAGCTGCCGAGCGCCGGCCGTCCTGGTGCAGAGCGGCGACTACCATCCGCTTAAACCCATTACAGTGAGTACAGTGAGAAAACACACACTCGCTCTGTACACCTCGTACTGGGCCGCTATATTTTGTTATTTAAGCAGTGAGTCTTTATATAAAGCGTCCATGCTGAAGGACTGAAGGACGCCGCATCGCTCTGTCTCTCTCAGCTCTTTAATCCACAGGACAGAGGTCAGAAGCGTGTTCCACTCATCGCGTGTCTGCCACGTGTCTCCTCTCTCCTCAGGTGACAGATTCCAAGTCCCGCCGCGGCGCTCGCAAAGGCAGCACGTCCTCATCGTCCTCGTCCTCCGGCTCCGTCGCTCCCGACCCGCTGAGCTCCATGCTGGAGGGCACCGACCCCCTGTCCCTGTTCGCCGCCGCCGCCTCGGTCAGCGACGCCCCCGTGATGCCCCACAGCAGCTCCTCGGTGGTGCGTGAGACGCCGCGGCTTAACATAAAATCTCACAAAGTCCTGAGTGGATCTGATTATGTTGTTGTTATTCTCAGGAACTCGGGAGGAAGCGCAGGGAAAAAGAAGAGGAAGTGGGCGGAGACTTTGAGCCGTGGTCCGCTAAACGCGGCGAGATCCTGGCCAGGTTCACCACCACGGAGAAGCTGTCTATAGTAAGAACCTCAGCATGTACTGTACAGAGATGAGTGTGGCGCCACCGTGTGGTCATTTATCCCTCTTTCTCCCTTTCATTACAGAATCTCTACATGGGCTCTGAGAAGAGTAAGAGGCGTCTCTGCGTCATTATTGGAGTTATTCAAACCAGTCTGCTCATTTTCATCTGTGTGTGTGTGTGTGTGTGTGTGTGTGTGTGTGTGTGTGTGTGTGTGTGTAAGGTAAAGCCACCAGCCCCAGCTCTGCAGTCTCAGAGAAAGTGCGCACTCGTCTGGAGGAGCTGGACGACCTGGAGGAAGTGAGTGTGTACTGACCATCAGAGAGATGAAGACTGTCCTGTCTTATGTACTTATTGTGTGTGTGTGTGTGTGTGTGTGTGTGTGTGTCAGGGCTCTCAGAGGGAACTCCTGAACCTCTCTCAGCAGGATTACGTTAACCGGATCGAGGAACTGAATCAGTCCCTGAAGGAGGCGTGGGCTACGGACCAGAAAGTCAAAGCTCTCAAAATCGTCATTCAGGTGTTTGTTGTGTGTTTAAACGTGTACGGTTGTGTATTTACACACACACACACACACACACACACACGCTCTCACACACACCTGTATGCCTTCTTGTTTTCAGTGCTCCAAGCTGCTTTCGGACACTTCGGTGATCCTGTTCTACCCCAGCAAGTTCGTCCTGATCACAGACATCCTCGACACGTTCGGTATAACAGCAGAAACGTGTAGCATTCTGTGTGTGTGTGTGTGCGTGTGTGTGTGTGTGTGTGTGTGTGTGTGTGCATAGTTTGCTCAGGATGTCTCTCTCGCTGCTCCAGGTCGTCTGGTGTACGATAGAATCTGGTCCATGTGCTCGGATCCTGCTCCTCTGCCAGGTAACAGCGCCACCTGCTGGTCTCACAGCCGTCACGTGTTTATTTTTGCTCTTTAATCGACGTGCACTGACTGTGCCGCGGTGTTTTGTTTCTGATCACGTGTTCAGACTCGTTCTCAGTGGACGACGTGAACGACACGGCCAGAGAGACCTGCCTCAACTGGTTCTTCAAAATCGCCTCCATCAGAGAGCTCATCCCTCGCCTGTATCCTTCATAACACACACACTCACACACACACTCGCACACTCCACGCGTATCAGCTTTAAGCCCTATACACGTGCGTCCGCCGGTGTGTGTCCTTAACGCTCGCTCTGTAGATACGTGGAGGCGGCCATACTGAAGTGCAACCGCTTCGTAAACAAGTCGTGAGTGGCGACATTTTGTTATGTGTTTGTTTCTTTAGTTTTTCTTCTTCGCTCAGTCTCGTCTTCCTCCTCTCAGCGGGATTCAGGAGACGCTTCCTCGGCTCACGGCTATGATCCGGGGGATCGGGGACCCTTTGGTGGCCGTGTACGCTCGAGCCTACCTGTGCAGGGTACGTCACCGTGGTAACGCCTACCGCCGAAACTCCGAACCGAAAAGTCCGGACGGGAGTTAGAATTCTTTTTATAATTTCAGGTGGAGTGAGTCACTGTATAAACACACATCACCTACTGCATTAATGTCCACCTGCGCTACTGTCAGGGCTGAGAATTAATCAGCACCGTCTGACCAATCAGGATCCAGCAGTGTGATGTACTTGGGCTATCTTTGTGTAATTATTTTAATTAGTTTGATGATCTTAATCATTTAAATGTGAAAACTCTGCAAAGAAAGGAAGGGGCAAATACTTTTTCACATGACTGTGATTGATGCAGTACATAATAGAAATGGAAGGAAAACGATTCAGTTGTGGCGATTCCTGTCCGTATCGTTTCCAAAATCTTTTCTTCTTTTAAATACATTTTAATCTATATGTGTTTGTCTTTGAGGCGGTACACTGTTGCAGTTCCTCCATTATCCTACAGGTGGTGCTCTAAACTATACACAGGATGTGTAGTCTGTGGTTGGAGTGAATTGTTTAAGTTTAATTAAGTTTGTTTAGAATTGGACCAAAATGTGAATAAGATCTGAATCTAAATTCAGGACGATGCGTGCGTCAGTATAAACAGAACCGAGACCCGAGTGTGGTGATGATGTCATATAGCGAGGTTCCCTCTGAGCCCCGCCCGCTACATAACCGTAATAAAAGGACACCTAGTGTAAAGTGCTACTGTATAACTAATTTAACACCTGCTTTGTTTGTTTGCTCTTGTGGTTCTCCTGGCGCAGGTGGGCATGGAGGTGGCGCCGCACCTGAAAGACAGCCTGAACAAGAACTTCTTCGACCTGCTGGCGTCGTTCAGACAGATTCACAGCGACAGCGTTCAGAACCAGCTGGTCATCCAGAGGGTGGAGATTCCCGTCTACCTCACTCTGTATTCTCCTGCCATCCACTGGATCCTGCAATGTGTGGCCTACCGAGCACCTGATGTATTTACACACACACACACACACACACACACTCACACACACACTCGTCAGTTTAACTGCTGAACGCTGACCTTTGGGTCGTCTTTACCAGGTGCTGCTAACAGAAATGATGGAGAGATGCAAGAAGCTCGGCAACAAGTGAGATGGTCTCAGTAACTCGGTGTATATTAACTGTTATAACGACTTATAACGACGTGCACTCGGCACTCCAGAGCTAAAGTCCTTCTCTCCACACAGCGCTCTCCTCCTAAACTCCGTCATGTGGGCCTTCCGGGCCGAGTTTGTGGCCACGCGAGCCAGCGACTTCATCGGCATGATCAAGGAGTGTGATGAGGCTGGGTTTCCCAAGGTGAAGCAAAACAACACGCACACACACACACACACACACACACACACACACACACAGACACACACACACACACACACACACACACACACACAGTGTGATTATATAGCGTAGACTCCAGGGCTTGTGTTTGAACCCTTTGTCCCGTCTCCAGCACCTCCTGTTCGGCTCTCTGGGCCGCAGTCTCGCCTGCGCCGACCCTCCCGAGAACGAGAGGCTGCCCATCCTTAACGAGGCCTGGAAGGTCATCACGAAAGTGCGCAGCCCACAGGTACTCTCTCGAGCTGACATTACTCCACAACACTTCATTATTACTCTTACAGTTTCACAGTTTGTGTGTGTGTGTGTGTGTGTGTGTTTTCAGGACTACATCAACTGTGCAGAGATCTGGGTGGAGTTCACCTGCCGCCACTTCACCGTGAGTCAGCACCGGCGTCACGCGGTATGTCACGAATATTAAACATGAGGAATATTATTGTTTTAAAATGAGATTTGTTTTGGTTTCTGAGTGTAGAAAAGAGAGGTGAATACAGTGCTGGCTGACATCATCAAACACATGACCCCTGACCGCGCCTTCGAGGACGCGTATCCACAGGTATCATACACTCCTCCCAAAACTCACACGCACACATTATACTGACACCTGTACTACCTGTAGATCCGCAACTATACCTGCATCTGCACTATTGGTACTCGTACTACAGCCGCAGCTACACTACCAATACCTGTGCTACATCAACACTACACCTGCATCTACACTACAGCCGCATCTACACTACCGATACCTGTGCTACATCCACACTACACCCACATCTACACTACAGCTGCATCTACACTACGGATATATGTGCTACATCCACACTACAGCCGCATCTACACTACTGATACATGGGCCACATCTACACTACAGCCGCATCTACACTACGGATATATGTGGTACATCAACACTACACCCGCACCAACACTACAGCCGCATCAACACTACAGCCGCAGCTACACTACCAATACCTGTGCTACATCAACACTACACCTGCATCTACACTACAGCCGCATCTACACTACCGATACCTGTGCTACATCCACACTACACCCACATCTACACTACAGCTGCATCTACACTACGGATATATGTGCTACATCCACACTACAGCCGCATCTACACTACTGATACATGGGCCACATCTACACTACAGCCGCATCTACACTACGGATATATGTGGTACATCAACACTACACCCGCACCAACACTACAGCCGCATCAACACTACAGCCGCATCTACACTACAGCCGCATCTACACTACGGATATATGAGGTACATCCACACTACAGCCGCATCTACACTACAGCCGCATCTACACTACCGATACCTGTGCTACATCTACACTACAGCTGCATCTACACCACGGATATATGTGCTACATACACACTACAGCCGCACCAACACTACAGCCGCATCAACACTACAGCCGCAGCTACACTACCAATACCTGTGCTACATCAACACTACACCTGCATCTACACTACAGCCGCATCTACACTACCGATACCTGTGCTACATCCACACTACACCCACATCTACACTACAGCTGCATCTACACTACGGATATATGTGCTACATCCACACTACAGCCGCATCTACACTACTGATACATGGGCCACATCTACACTACAGCCGCATCTACACTACGGATATATGTGGTACATCAACACTACACCCGCACCAACACTACAGCCGCATCAACACTACAGCCGCATCTACACTACAGCCGCATCTACACTACGGATATATGAGGTACATCCACACTACAGCCGCATCTACACTACAGCCGCATCTACACTACCGATACCTGTGCTACATCTACACTACAGCTGCATCTACACCACGGATATATGTGCTACATACACACTACAGCCGCATCTACACTACTGATACATGGGCCACATCTACACTACAGCCGCATCTACACTACAGCCGCATCTACACTACCGATATATGTGCTACATCAACACTACAGCCGCATCAACACTACAGCCGCATCAACACTACAGCCGCATCAACACTACCGATATATGTGCTACATCAACACTACAGCCGCATCAACACTACATCCGCATCTACACTACAGCCGCATCTACACTGCTTCTAACCTCCTTGTTACTTCTAGTTTAAATGCTGCAGCTGCTGTCAGAACATTACTGCCACTGAAATGATGCCACAGTTATATAACTAACATTTCTATTCCGATGATGATGATGATGATGATGATAGTGATGCTGATTCTGTCATTTTGTAGTTGCAGTCAGTGATGAAGAAGATCCTCACCTACTTCCACAACTTCTCCGTCCTCTTCTCCATGGTGAGCGCTCCTCACTCTGCTCCTGAACAATCGCGTTTCTAGGTGATGAATCCTTTAACACATTTTTGTCCTCTGGCTCTCCAGGAGAAGTTCCTACCCTTCTTGGACATGTTCCAAAAAGACAGTGTGAGAGTGGAAGTTTGTAAATCCATCATGGACGTCTTCATCAAGCAAGTTTTCATTTTAAACGTGGATCGACTCTAATAACGAATGTAGTCTAGAGCTTTTGAAAGGCCATGCCTGCTGACACACTGGGGGAAGGGGGGGTGACAGTGAGGGGGGCTGGGGAGACATTTGTGGGGGGTTTGGTTGTATACTGGTCTTGATGGGTTTTTGTCATCACTTCTTCTTTAGACATCAGCAGGAGCCGACTCGTGACCCGGTCATCCTCAACGCTCTGCTCCACGTCTGTAAGACCATGCACGACTCGGTCAAGTGAGAGCTCTGATAAATCCTCTGTCACACACACACACACACACACACACACACACATGCACACACACACACACCTGCGTGTCATTACCAGGTCACACGTGTGCAACGGATTCAATCATGTGATAGACATTTTCGCCAATAATTTAAGTCTGTGTTCATTTTTTAGGGATCTAAAGTTAATAATAAATATTGTCCAGATGTTGTTTGATGTTAGCCATGACAAATACTTTTAAACAAAAAGTTGTCTGCACATGTCTGTGAGATACACTAACCATTATTAATGTAATCTACACGACTGTAGCGTACTGCTTTACTGTACACAGTTATATCTGTTACTGACTGTAATGTGTGTGTGTGTGTGTGTGTGTGTGTGTGTGTGTGTGTGTTTCCTCAGTGCTCTCACAGTAGAGGACGAGAAAAGAGCTCTAGCTCTGCTGATCAACGGCTTCATCCGCATGGTCAGTCCTCCTGTTCCTCTAGAAGAGTCCATCACTGCCCTCAGCAGATTCATACAAATAAAGTCTTTATTTAATTCAATTCAATTCAATTTTATTTGTATAGCACTTTTAACAATTGACTTTGTTGCAAAGCAGCTTTACACAATCAAAAGAAATATACAAGTTTGTTTAATTATTTTAGTGATCAAAACTCGATCTGATCCACCGACTGACTGAGTTATTGATTAACTGTCTGTCTGTGTGGACTCGGGTGTTGTGTCTGGACTCGGGTGTTGTGTCTGGACTCAGGTGTTGTGTCTGTGCTCAGGTGTCTTTTGGCCGAGACTTTGAGCAGCAGCTGAGTTTCTGCGTGGAGGCCAGAGCGACCTTTTGTAACCTGGAGCCGGTCATCATTCAGCTGGTTCATGTGAGTTCCTTTACACTCTGATTAATGCGTGTCATGTACCATACACACACATACACACACACACACACACACACACACACACACACACACACTCATGTTCTCTCTCTGTTCTGTCTCCTTCCTGAGCAGAGATGCCGTCGGACCTTTGTCCTTTAATTCGTTTTATTTTTCTGTTTTTCCTCAGACGGTGAATCATTTAGCCCTGGAGACCAGACGAGTCATGGGCGGGAATCACTCGCGCAAAACGGCGGCGTTCGTCCGGGTCGGTCTCGTGTTTAAACATGCTAGCGTTCCAGCGTGAGAGCTCGTCAGTGCTCAGGACTTTGTGGCTGATGGACTTGTGGTGTTTGTGTTTGATGTTGCAGGCGTGTGCAGCGTACAGCTTCATCACCATTCCGTCTCTCAGCAGCATCTTCAGCCGTCTCCATCTTTACCTGCTGTCAGGACAGGTGGCTCTGGCCAATCAGTGCCTGTCCCAGGGTGAGGACATCTTGCTAACACCCGTCGCTCAGACGCGCGGGACAGATCCTGATCCACAGCAGAAGACTTGAGTGTACATGTAGATCTGCTGTCGAGAAAAGGACGAGTTTTAATCTAGTTTCTGAATTATATAGCATAAAAAATATTAAATCTCACTCACTCTCTCTGTGTCTCTCTCTGTGTGTGCCTCTCTCTGTCTCTGTCTCTCTCTGTCTCTCTCTCACTCTGTCTCCCTCTCTGTGTGTATGTGTCTCACTCTCTCTCTCACTCACTCTCTCTGTCTCTCTCACACACTCCCTCTGTCTCTCTCCGTCTCTCAGCTGATTCCTTTCTGAAGGCAGCGGTGGGCATTTTGCCTGAAGTGCCCCGGGTCATTATGGTGGAGGGTAAACAGCGCTCCTCTGAGCCCTTCCTCCTCGACTTCATCAGTAACTTCCTCTCCACGCTGCTGGTGGTGCCGGTAATCTCAGCCCCGCCCCCTGACCTTACTGAAGAAATATCCTCCCGTTCATCTTGTTTATAATGTTAATAATTGTGTGTGTGTGTGTTGCAGGACCACCCTGAGCAGGGTGTGTTGTACCTGGTGAGAGGGCTGTTGAACATGGTGCAGGACTACACGTGGGAGGACAACAGCGACGCTAAAGTGCGCGTGTACATCAGTGCGTTACCGCTGCTGGCTGCCATGAGTCAGGAGAGCTACCTCTACACCATTCCCAAAGGTACACACACACACACACACACACACAGACGTCTGCCCAGTGACGGTCTCATCCTCAACCGTGTCTCCTCTCCAGTGGAGTCGAACGAGACGCTGTACGGCGGCGACCCCAAGTTCATAGCGGAGATCAGCCGCGTGTGTGAGACGCTGATCGGACAGGTGCTGGACTACCTGAAGACTCTGAGCCAGGACGAGGTCGGAGACACACACACACACGCTTTACAGAAAATATAAAAAACCGTAGCCATTGTAAAGCCGCGTGTGTGTGTGTGTGTGTTACAGGGAGCGCGCCGGCAGGGAGCTCTGGCTTTCTCTCTGTTCAGCTGCTTGTTGGCTCACGGAGATCTGCGCAACAACAAACTCAACCAGCTCACCGTTAACCTGTGGAACCTGAGCCACAAGAACGGCTACTGCGACACACGCACCTCGGTTAGACACACACACACACACACTGTCATTTTTGTTAAATGAGTGTTTTCATAACAGGACCCACCAGATCCAGATAATGTGCTGTGTTTAGTACGTGACAGTGTGTGTGTGTGTGTGGCAGGTGCGCACCCTGGAGCACATCAAGCATCAGGCCCAGCAGCCCGACACGGCTCACCTCTCCGACATGCTCCTGCGACTCTCCCTGCAGTCGCGAGCCTGAACCTCTCTGACCTTTTGTGTGCCCAGGTCTACACAGTGCTCCTGGTCCTCGTGTGTGTGTGTGTGTGTGTGTGTGAGCTTCACCCCCCCCTTACCCCTCTCACTCGGACCACGCCGGCGCAGCACACACTCCTGACACCTGATGGGTCGAGATCTTCATCCAGCATGTGATGTCACTGTGTGCGTGTGTTTCTGGAGAATGTTGTGAATTTATAGTTGATTAGTAATCATTAGTATCCTCCACAGAATCCCCTGTAGCTCAGCTTACTGTAATCAACATCACTGCCCACGCACAGCCATTTCTCTAATAAACCTTTTGCATATTTTAAATGTTTCTAGATTGTATTTGTGATCTTTTTTTTTTCTGTTCTTGTTTCTAAAACCGGCAGCTGCTGTATTAAACCCCGGTTCCGTGTCGGTTCTTCACTTCGCTTCAGAAGAGCTTTAGCAAAAGTCAAAGCATCTGCTTCACACTCTTTACAACACATTTAATAATAATGAGTCTTAAGATCCCACTCAGACCTCACACACACACACACACACAATTGTGATCGTTCCTCATACTTTAATTGTATACAGAACATTAATTAGTGATGCATCGAGAACACATTTTCCAAACAGTGCAGATGTTTTGGTTCTGATCATCTCATTCTCACACACTGACACGACTCCCACTTTGAGCTGCTGTACAAACCATGCGGAATTCCACTATCCCATCCTGACCAGTGGGGGCAGCAGAGCTCCACCTCTCACTGTCTGTACAACTGAAATAATAAACTAATTAGAATCGTGTTTCAAACTATAAGGACTAAAGATCTGCAGAGTTACTTTAAAGTCTGGATCAGTAAGTATTTGTAATAGACATGTGATGGGATTCGATCCGAGACGCAGCCTGTGACGGGTAAGAGCTCAGCGTGGACTCCTGGTGCACCGGGAGGTTTTGGCTCACACTCCACATCACTAGTGTCATGCAGACAGCAGGAGGGACGTGAATCAGAGCTCATCTGTATTTTATATAATCATCATTTATATACATTTTTTAAAAACTTGATTCATAACAGATTTTTTTTTTTTTGCTGAAGTGAGCTGCTCTCTTACACACACACACAAACCATCTTAACACCGATACACACCACACTTCTTTCCTGAACAGTTTCAGCACTGTAACCACATTTCAGTTAAAAGGAGGACACTGTAGCAGATTGTTTTTCAGCATTTCGATTGTTAATGCACATTACTGCAGAACCTCCGGCCACACCCCCCCCCCCACACACACACACACACACAGACGTCTCCGTATCGATGCATCACTAAGTAATAAATCAATCACCACTGGTGTTCTGGTTGCTGTGACTACACGTCAGATGTTCTCCCTTCTCACGCAGTTTATTTATTCATTAGTTTATTCTCATGGAGCGCTGCTGCTTCTGCTGAGATTTCTGAGGGTTCTGTCACAGGAGTCCAGAAGTTGCCTCAACCACCTCTCCTGAAAACTAAAACAAAAAAAGGAGCTAAATTAAAAAAATTAAATAAAACCCCTGCAGCTACTTATTCCAGGACACGTGGTGAAAGAAAATAAGGGTCAGGTGGAGTTTGATTCAGTTCGGTGAGTGTTCTCTGACTCGGGGGGATGCGTGTGCAGGCGTGCGGCCTTCAGTCCAGCTCGATGGGGCTGCTGTCCTCATGAACCTCCTCACCCTCCTCTTCCTCACCCGAGCCCATTAGACTGTTCAACAGATTCCCTGCAGGAGGAGGAGACAGAAACCCACAAAGACTCACTGATTAAATAACGACTGCGTGACTCGTGTAAGGTAACAACATAGATGTGGATAAAGGGGCGGGGCTTCTAGGTCATAATAGTAATATTTCAGAAGATGCATGTAGCTGTCAATCATCTCAAATAAGCAGCCAGTTAGAGGACGTACCTAGTAGACCACCGTATGACGAGGACTGTTTGGGTGGAACACCAAAGAACAGCTGTCCTATTCTGTCCAGGTACTGAGGAAGAAACACACACCACCACATTACTTACTACAACACACACACACACACACACACACACACACACACACATCTAACCCCTACTTACACAACAGATGCTTCAAACTAATCATTCAGGTATGCTTTATATACATGAACTGTTAAAATATATCAAAACAGAAAGCAAATGACATCAGAACAGTAAAGTAACAATAGGACGTGATTGGACTGATGAGATCAGGAAACAATGTGACAGAACTGATCTCTGATCTCTGGGGGGTGGGTTGGGTGAAAAAGTGAGAGAATGTGTGCGCACATATAGGAGACGTTGAAACAGAGAGGGAGATGTTGATTATACAAGTAAGAGACGAGCACTAAGACCCAGCAGGGGAGACGATTACCCACAATTCCGCAGTGCAAGAGTGACGCTCAGTGTCAAAATAAGAGGCGCATGCGTGACACATGATACTCGGCACTCGTAAACCAAGACTTGCTTGTTTTTAAAATTTAAATTTATTTTAAAAAATCTTTGCTCGTCTTGCGGAACACTCGTAAACCGCGCTGCTCGCAATCTGAGGTTCCACTGTATTCAAACGTTTCTATACTTATATACACACACAAATCCCTGCACGCTGCTCTTGTTCCTCTGTATGTAACACGTACACACATTGACTTTGTACTTAAACACACAGGACCTCCGTACAGTACATTAAATATTTCAGGATTATTAAATACTACACTTTAGAATTTTATTGAACATCAGAGTGGCGTTGCTGTTAACACTGGAGACTCCTGAACATTAAACTAATAAAAGTCTCCTCGTGGACGATTAAAACATCGTTCTTGACTTCTCCTACAGTGGAGCGCCTGCTGTGGGACGAGCCGTTTCTATGGGAACGATTATTGTAAACCTGCACTGCTGTCAGAGCTGCTGTTAAGAAAAATCTGAGAACATCTGACCAATCAGAGAGGCTGCGGCGTGGGGCGGAGCTTAAGAGTGATGCAGTGTTTGTACCTCGTTGTACATGGGGTCCCTCTTCAGTGATGGCTGGTACTGTTCACATAATACTGTAAAGACTGTCAGCTTTCCACTGAGAGGAGAAACAGACACACGTTACTTAACTACAGTGAAGATTCGACACTTCCTCATCATCAGCTAGCTCTCTTTACTCCTCCTGGGTTACTCAGAGTGATGGCGCTAATCCAGAGCGCACACAAGGCTAATCAGGCTAATAATCTGAAAAAGAGATCAGATCAGACATTCGTACCCGTCGACCGCTAGGAGGAGGAACCAGAGGAAGTTGAGGAGCGGCTGCATGAACGGAGGGCCCTTCTCAATGGAAGGGTGCTTCTGTGTGTACGTGGTGAACACCACCGACGCACTCGTTTTGTTCTTTAGACAGAGGAACCTGCAAAGGAAATGTAAAGAGGTTTACAAGACAGCGCTGAGCTCCAAAAGGCACATTCTACCAATGACAATGAGTCTCATCACCAGACTGTCCCGGTTGGACTCGAACGCCCTTCTACAATTCCTGCTGAAACCAAACTGTCCTCACAAGCATGTGATTGGAAGCAAAGCAGAAAATGTAGAGTGTACTCACTGTAAGACGGCCTGAGCCACGAACATGTCGACCTCGCTGCGAAAGCCGCGCGCGGCCGAGTACTCGACCAGCATCTGAGCGCAGCCCTCGCCGTCTGAGGAGTGCAGGAAATGGTAGCGAGACTCACTGTAGTTTTGTTCTAAACAAATGGACAGGAAGTTAGGAAACAGGAACGCCACGAGACGTCATGAACTCAAACCGAAAGGTGTGGCGTTTAGAAATACCCTTCCACAACGTGACCGCCAGCAGCTGGTGTAATTTTGGGTGTCCCAGCTTCCCTGAGCCACCCGTGGACCACTTGAGCGCCCGTGAGACAAAAGCCACCCTCTCGGGGGAGTTGGGGTCCATCAGGCTGAACAGCTTGACCAGTTGTTCTGCAGGAAACACGTACGTGAACTAACGCCTTCTGAACAGGGCTTTAATTAGGTAAAACTCGAACACTTTTCTTACCCAGGATTTCCTCTTCTACTTCAACCTTTGACTTCTCTAAAGTCTCCAGGACTAGCATGGACAGGTCTGCCGCACTGTTTTGCTGTGGGGAACAAAAGCACTGTGACTGTCCGAGATCCCCTGCTCCACACAATGTACACTACTGCTAGAGATTTGGGGGATAAAATATTGTCTGCATTTCAGCCTTAGGTATAAACAATTCTGTACTGGGCACAGAAGCTTCAGAGCGGTGCAATGGAAACATTTTTATGGCGATACATTATCTAAAATCATGTGCATCAAAATCCTCCAATCGGCCCTTTTCGCCAAACTCTGAGCAAATTAGTCTCAAACCCACTCATTACACACACGTACACCAGTATCATAACACCGCCAGCGGCAATTAGTCGCATGCGTTAGAAGCCGCACACAGACGCTTGCTCACAGCCGCACAACCCGCACGCTCACTGTCCAGATGAGTTTTGAGGAGGCGTTTCAGGCGGATGACGGAGAAAAGCGTTGCCGTGTTAAACTCATGTAGTTTGTAGTGTTTAGTGTTTAAATGCTGCACCAGGTGAAACAACTACTGTTATAAAAAAAAAAAAAAAAACGATCTAAAATTAAATTACTCATTAAACATTTTTAGTGGTTTAAAATGGTAATAAAATCGGGGGAAATTTAATATCGTAATAATTTTTAAAAATCGTCATAGATATAAAATCGCAATTTTAATCAAATCATGATAATATGCTATTGGGAGCCCACCCCTATTTATTACCCTGCGGAAAAGGAACAGTTTGATACAATGACCTGCACCCTGACCCACAAGCACCGTTTGAGAGTGTGTGTGTGAGTGTGTGTGTGTGTGTGTGTGTGTGTGAGTGTGTGTGTGAGTGTGTGTGTGAGTGTGTGTGGGCGCAAACTGACAACACAAGTACAAAATCTCCAGAGTGACATTACTGTTGACCACGCAGCACACGGGCCCGGTGTGTACGCATCACTAATGTGAATCGCTTGTTTATGGATCGCTGAGAGAAATGTAAGTTTCGAAGGCGCCAGAGCTTTCTGGAAACAATCGGAGGTTGTTAGGATTTGCATGTTCTCTTCAGGGGGGAATATTAATAATATTAAAATAGGAATAACAGGATAATTACAGCTGGAACACAAAACAGGAATATAATAACTTACCTGGTTATAACTAAAGAAAAGCAGCGCTCCGTTATACATCAGCTCCCGGGCTTCTGCAAACTTGGATTGAGATGTATACCTGAAAAATAATAATAATAATAATAATAATAATAATAATAATACCTTCTGAATAGAACACTGTGTAACTGTTACACAAACACCAGCTTTACCCAGTAACTAAAATACATCTGTCTACATCTACTGTATAAGAGCTAATCATACCTGAGACAGTGTAATAGGTGTGTGTGTGTGTGTGTGTGTGTGTAAATCCCAGTGTTTTGGTCATAAACATTTAGTTATTAAACCTCACACTATGAACACACAGCTCGCGCTAGCTACACGGCTAATTTTAACCCATCGGCTCTCATTACACACCGCATTCGACAGCATGTACCTATACACTGCTTTTAAATGTATAATATTCACAAAACCCACCGACTGACAAAATAAAAAAATAATCTTTATTTTAATGCTCTTATCTCTGTTAATACCAGAAGCTAGCTAGCTAGCTAGCTAGCAAACAGGCATCCAGTTGAAGGGACGTCAGTTGAAGGGGAGCCAATCAGAAAGGAGAGTCACTCCTGGAGACGGGACTACTGATGCGAGAGTAGCCAATCACAATAGAGAAACGCACGCCGCTTCACTGACAAGGAGAGAAAGATCTGGAAAAGCCAGGCCACGGACGGATTCCGATGCTTTAAATACATATTCTATGGGATAAACCATAATTCTTACCTAAAGAATAGAGTCCGATACATTTGATGGGCTTCATAGTAATCTCCTCTCTCCACACTGGCGCGCAGTTTCCCTTCCACCCGCTGCACTCCTCCACGGTTCCTCTTCAGAGCCTCCTGCTCCGACATCATTGTTCCCTTCGCGCTACACCGCTCTGTCATGGAGATTGACCTTTTCAAGCCGCCGTAGCTGCAGTTATCCAATGGTTTGATACTTCCTAGTTAAGTACACTACACATAATGACGCATGCGCATTGCTTAGGGCCCTACTTAAGGGTTAGAGGAGGATTTTGGAACTGAGCCCAGGTAGCAGCAGCGTGAGTAGAAATAAAGCAATATACAGTATATTTCAATGTTCTTTGTGATAATGATTAAATAAACAAACACCCCCCCGCCAAATAGTTTACTTTTATACTTTGACATCACTAATTATTTCGTAAACACAACTAGGACGTGAAATAATTGAACTGTTCACACTGTTTCATACATTTTTTATTAGCAATTCGTCCATCAAAAATATCTTATTGTTTGTTTAAAAACTTTTTTTTTTTGACAAAAATGAGAATATACAACACTTCATGTAAAGAGTAGCAGCACATACAAATTACACTGAATAGATGACAAATTGAGAGAATAAATGAAAAAATAAATAAAAGCAAAACACATAACAATAAAATGGAATAATATGTGTTTAACTGTATGGAGAAAAAGCAAGAAAGAAAGACGCGAGGTAATGAGGGGGACGATAAGACAACCTTCATTAAACATGCAAACCTCAAACACCATTTCATTATATCCTTAAATTAAAAGAGATTTAAAGGTTATAGTCACTGACTGAATAACATTCTCATAATCAGACCAGCAGATCATTTCTTCATGTGATACAGATAATAACTTCATATTTGTTTGTGCAATTCCACAAACACCTCTTTTTTCTCCTGAATTTGCTCAGCTGATGAAGTTTCTGGGAGGAATGGGTCTCGGAACTCCGGAACCGTTTCTGGGAAGTTGAGAAGTCCAAACCGCAGGCTGTACGTTACTGTATGTGTTACTGGAACACACGAAGGAAAGAAGAATTTACATCGAGTCATTTTGCTGTGTAAGAAGTACAACACTAGGGGGCGAGCAAGCAGAAACTGCTGTCTTGTCTCTGACACTGGAGACTCCTTCCATACATGTTACATGTTAGAATCTCTTCGTTATTAGTCTGTCCATGTTTGTTAAAACATTTCTCATAATAAAATGTTTGCGTTTGCTGCTTTACAAAAAATATGAACCCGTATACCAGTCCCAGGTCAGGATAAACCAGTTAGTGAGTCTGTAGGAATAAATATAAATAGTGTGTGGTGTACAGATTACCTCGTTTCATCTGGAGAGTTGGACGGCAGATACTGAAACAAACACCGAAGACAAACATGATGAAGGCCACAGAGACTCGGCTGTTCGCAGAACATGAATCTACGGTACAGTAACCCCTCCCCATTGTGTCCAGCAGACAGTACAGGAGTTCTAGTCGTCCTCTGGCCCGAGCAGTGACATGCTCTTACTGCACAGGGATAAAACCAGCCGAATTTAATCTCTGCCTGTGTATTGTACACCTCAACCCTCCTCATCCTCATCGTTCTCAGAGACTTTGTGCATTAAACACTGTTACACACTGCAGAATGATGCGAGCTGACCTGTCGAGTTACAGTCTGTGATCATGTGGTTACCTGTGGAGTTGTAGGAGGAACGTGCGTCAGTGGTGGAGGTTGTGCTGGTATTTGGACGTTTCTGCTCGGCTGAGTGTTGCCCTGAGCTCTCGTTTCGTTTGTCCTGTGAAGAGGGACAGAAGCCGTATGACACTGTCTTATAAATACAGACTCAAAGTACTGACTTAAGGTTTAATCCTAAACTAAACATGGTGCTGAGATTACATTAATTAAACACTGCACAACTCTCACAATCCCAAAACAGCTGTAAACACTGTAAAGCTGTATCAATCACAGCATGGAAGCATAGAGAAGTAAATGGTAGCTGAGATTTCTTACAAGAACAAATTAGTTTATATAGATGAAGAAGTTTATTCATTTTGCAAGTATGGAAAGAATCTCCAGTATCAGTGCTTAACTGAGTATAACACTGAGGAAAGTGAGGAAACAACATATTCTACCTGTGCAAGCAGCGATGACCAGCCCAAGCACCTGCGCTATACCACCTGTGTGCCTTCTGGGCAAGTTAAGACCTCCATAAAGCTCCGCATGCTGATGTCACTCAATGTCATGTCACTTAATATGATGTCAAGCAAAATCCCTTCACTATTTTACATCCTCAGTATTTTCAAATAAAACATTTTCTTTACAAGAAATAAATAGTGAATAAAATAAGAGTAAGTTTAAGGAAACATAGTTTAAGGAAAATAGAACAAAATATAAAATTTTTAAAAAATATATAAGATATATAAAAATATTTTTAAAAACTTTTAAAAAACTTATCTGTACATAGGCAAATATAGCGATAAATTTGAATGGCAGTAAAAATGGAAATAAATGGAATAAATGTTAATGTCCAGGAGTGTGCAACTGTGCCTGAGTGAACAGATGAGTAATGTCCATAAGTGTGTAATGTCCATAAGTGTGTCATGTCCATAAGTGTGAGGTGTGCAAAAATGCAGAGATGTTTTAGTCCAGTGTAGTGATCTGGTTGAGAGACCGTATCGCCTGTGTGTTGGCCTTTAGGGAGCGGAAGCGCTTTCTTGACCCTTGAGATCGAGATCATATGGGCCAGGTTCGGTGGTGATCGTAATGCCACAGATGCTTGGGCTGGTTACCAGACTCTCAAGGCAAGGCAAGTTTATTTATATTGCACATTTCATACACAATGGTAATTCAAAGTGCTTTACATAAAAGAGAAGAAAATAATGATAAAAAAAAAAAAAAAAAAACCAGTTAAAAATATTAAATAAACATAAAATAATGCAGTCAGTTCGGACGTAGTGTATAGTAGCACAGCGCTCATTCATTCTCAGGCATCCTTATCGCACCAGATTCCGACCTGTATGCTGATTTTCATGACTACTGTATGGTAAGGCCTCCAAAAACGCCCAGATGTTTGGGGGTAAAAATGGGTGTTTTTTAAGCCTGCTGACTTGTATTTAAGGGGGACATACCAATAGCATTATGATTAGGGGGGGGGGGGGGGATTTTATTTCAAGCCAAAAAGCCACGGATGCTGGAAAAAAGCATCACACTATGATGTCACTAAATATGATGTCACTCAATATGATTTCACACAGAAAGTTATTAACCACTTTTTGGCACAAGTTAGCGTCATCATGCTAACCTGTTTGCGATATGAAAAATCCCTCTGTAATTTTGCATCGTCAACGTTCTGAGATCGTATCTGCCCAGTTTGGTGTCAATCGTATAAATTCCCTAGGAAGAGTACATCAAAATCCATTGGGTGTGTTTTGCAAATGACCCAAAATAACTGACTTTCTGTTGAGTAGAGCCCATGACATGCAAATGCAAGCTGTTCAGCTCTCTCTCTGATTGACATTCTAATGGCAGCAGATTCCAACTTTTTCATGGTTTTCATGAGTTCTTGAGCATGTTAAGACCCAAAGATTCCACACACTGGCATCTGCACTATGAGACATCAACACTATCATAGCATGGCGATTACCTCATCACAATGGTGATGTCATAGTGCCCCAATAAAATAATAACCCTTAGAAGAACATGACGGTCCTTCACACACTCACACTATGACATAATAGGGCCGATGTCATCGTTCTTGGGCCCTAAAAGTAATCAGCTTTCCACATAAAAAAGTATTCATATTTTCAAGTTAAAATACTGAATGCTGAACAGAAATCGCAGAAGATGAGGCAGTGATTTGTCTCTATTTAAGGAGTAAAAAAACGTGCCTAAGAATGTAAAAGCTGGTGATTTACCTGCGGCGTTTGGAGCGTCTCAAACATCTTTTCAGAGAGTCGCGTCTGAATATGTAGAGCAAGCCGAAGATCAACAGCACCAGAAGGGGGAGCACCAGCAGGAAGAAGATGAGCAGGCCGTTCCTCAGCGAGTAATCTGAGAACAGGACACGTTTACAAACGCATGTTATTTATAATGTGGCACCTCAGTTATAAGTGTTAAATCAGTTATAAAGAGGAGGAGGAGGAGGAAACCTAGAGAGCCTCAGATTCATGTGTGTGTGTGTGTGTGTGTACCTATTTGAGCAGGTCCGCTATCCACACTGCCTCCTCTGCCCCACTTGTTGCAGGTAGGCGGAGCCCAGCCGTTGTTGCAGTGACAGTGGCCCAAATCATTACACACCTAGAAGACAACACACTCACATCACACACTCACGTCACACACTCACGTCACACACTCCGTTACCCCAGGGTAAGAGTCAGAATGTTAAGGGTACAGAGTTCAGATGTCTAATCTGTAAAGTCTTGGCTTGTTAGGACCGCACTCTTTCTCTCTCTGTCTCTGTCTTATTTCATTTTAATCATAAAAAAGTGTAGGCATCAAAACACACACCCCGTTGCTGTTGCAGTCAGTTGTAGCGTTACACGTTTGTCCACTTGTTAGCAATGATGCGTTCACACACTGGAAGTTCATACAGACCTGAGGACCAACAGTGAATGTTAAAAAACATAAACATAAAAAACGTGAATTCATGCCGAGATTTCTAACTCTACAAGAACACACTCTCGTTTACTGTTGTAACACACTTCATCTCATACAATTGAAATATTTATGAAAAAGACGTAAGAATTTACTTTATCGTGCAGGTTGAGCGCCGTGGCTATGTGATTCAGAAACACCCACACAGCATGACGGCTGGCTGATGATTTGTCTATAGAATGAGAACTGCGATCTTCAGGTTTAGCCGCTAGCTAACGAGCCTCATCCTGGCCCTGCACAGGTTCTTACTACACTCGCGTGTTCCTGCTGCGCTCACGTGAGCATAAAAACTACACGTTAGCATGCTGCACAGGATGAACACGGCACAGATGACTCACTTTGCTTGCAGAGCACACCGTCCCCGTTTTGACGTATCCCGGGTCGAGGACGTCGGTTCCCAGGTTGAAGTCTGCGTTCATGCACCTGATCCCCGGCTGTATTTCCTGGATGCTGATGGATGCCCCGGACGGGGGGTAGTTAGCGTCAAAGTTTGTGCACTGTACCTTCCCACACATGGAGTTACTGTGGAAAAACAGTTCAGAGCAGCATGCCCTCGAGTGTTTTATTACTTTTACACCACTGCGACTTACCAGCAGGAAGGGAACAAAATCTGTATTCATTATACAATATATGATTGAGTGTTAACGTATCAGAACAAGTAAATTAATATAAACCTGCACTATGGTCAGAACTGCTGTTACAGAGAATTAATCGACACCTTATAACTAAACAGAGTCCAGGACCAGTATTTACTAAGCGTCTCAGAGTAGGAAATCCCTTTTAAATGGCCAAAAAATCTCGGAATTTTTTTGGTCCTACTTTCAGGAGTAGGAGTAAGAGCTATTTATCAAATTTCTTTTAAAAACGATCACTCCTATCACTACCAAAATGTAGTAGAGCTCTAGAGATGTCCTAACTGGTTAGGAGTAGAGAGGGGATGGCGTTCAGGCAGAGACACACGCGGACGAGAGACGTTTTAATAACATTAAACACAGAGCTCAGAAAAGATACGTTCGGACAAAAATGGAATCCTTTTTTTGTATTTAACATGTAACATATGTATGTACTGGGTTAGTTAATGAACATACTGTACGCTTCTTAATAACAGCAAAGATGCAGCTTTGAAACAGTGACACGGCCAAGAGGGTTGAGCTAATAAACCATCTTCTGCTCTTACCACACCGCAGGTATATATATCCCATATGTGCAGATTCATACTCATTTCCCCTCCGAGCAGCGTGAAATCAACAAGAAACAGTCACTGTGAGTGTAACTGTAAGTTTTGTCTGTGTGTATAAAGTTTTCACACACTGCTGCTGATTTCTCCATTTCGCTTTTACACCATTTAAAACTACAAACAGCTGTAAATCTACAACACCCACTATAACTGAACGGCTCTCAGTGTCGCAAAAAAAGTGACGTCACGCACTTTCCTCGGTGCAGTCCTACTCCTCGCTGAGAGTAAGAGTAGGACGCTTCATAAAGAACTTTTATGTCCTACTCTGAGCTAGGAATATTTTCGATCCTAAATTAAATGTTAGTGTGATTCCTACGAGTGACTCTGAGATGCATAGTAAATTTGGCCCAGAATTCTTACTTAATTCTTCTCGACACATGGCAGACTAATCCGTCCCAATAACTAACACTTTAGAATATCCTTAACCGTGTCCTTATTCATCAGGACATCCATTCACACTTTCTGACTCTTGTAAACAGAATGAGCAACAGGGGAGGGGCTAAAACATATGGAGGCTGCACTTACTCTACAGAACACGGGATGGGAATGGGTCCGGAGTAGCCACAGTTTCCAAACGTGGTGCCCCTTGTGTTCACGTACGAAAAGCACTGATCATTGGCTTTTATTGCACCTGAAAAAAAAGGGACAGCTGATTAATTTATTATTCAAATATTTATGATGAGAAAAATCTTTCAATGTTTAGTATAAGTAGTAATGTAGTGTAATAATAATAATAATAATAAGAAGAAGAAGAAGAAGATTTTTTATTATTCGCCAGGGGATTCTGAATATGATCATAATATGAATGTGATGAGTGATTAAGAAAAAAAAAAAATAGTATTTAATTAACTATGATATGATGTGAGTACATGATCCATGACGCTGGTGGAAAATGTATATAATGCTCACAGGTCAGACTAAAAAAGCAAAAAACTTTGAAAAAGCAGAATGGAACTGCTGACGACTTTGATTTGAGTAACTACAGTCTGATATAACAACATGTACGGGTGCGTTAATTCTCTATAGCACTTCCACTGTACACGGTCACAGAAGACCTGGAGCCTCTCCTGGGCGACTCCGTAGGTGGTGGCGTAGATCCTGGATGGGGTGCCAATCCGTCACAGGGTACACACTCTCATTCACACACTACGGGCTATTGGGGAACGCCGGTTATTCTAATCTGCATGTCTTTGGACTGTGGGACGAAACCAGAGGACCCGGGGAAACCCACCAAGCATTTAATGTGGAGCCCCCTAGTGACGGGGAGGAATTGGACACGAAAAAATCAGGGAAAAAAATAAAAATAACCGGAGAGAGACGCGGGAAAGAGGAGAGAGATTGTGATTCTGGTGTTTTCATATTTGCTTGTGTTTTCTGGTTTGGACTTTTTGCCTCCAGTGACTTTGATTATCGCTTTGCCCCTTTGCTTTGGTTGCTCTTTGTATATATTTGTAGATAATTTCACTGTATGTTTGTGACCTCAGCAGTAGTAGGGGCGTGGCTAACGTTTATTTTGGGAAGAGGGAATTTATTCACTGGTTTTGGTTTAGAGACTCAGAGAAGGGACCTGGAGTTTTGTTTGTGTTGTTGTTTTTGCAGCTACTACATATAAATAGCATTTAGTTTATTATTTTGGCCTGGGTCCACCCTGAATCTGATCCTCCTACTGCTGTGTAGTGTGTGTGTGTGTGTGTGTGTGTGTGTGTGTGTGTGTGTGAGTGTGTGTGTGTGTGTAAAACAATACAAAGCTCATTATTTCATCAGTTAATGACAGGATCTAGTTCTTTCTGCCATATCCCACCATTTCCATCCAGTTTAGAACAGAACCCTGAACCGTTCTCTTGCTGTTCGGCGACACTAGACTGGGACGTGACGCCATATTTAAGTGACCACTTTGATTTTCAAGCACAAGAAAGACAACAGCTTTATTATGTAAAGGTGTTCCTTCAGTTTTAACCCCCCCGGTGTTAAAAAAAAAAAAAAAAAACCTCAGTAACTTTTATTTTTAGTAAATTGTCATGAGCTACTTTTTACTTTTACTTGAGTAGATTTTCATAATGGTAACTTTACTTGTACTTCAGTAAAATTTCACTGCAGTAACAGAACTTTTAGCTGAGTACAAAATTTTAGTCCTCTTTCCACCTCTGACTACACGTACGACCAAAAATGTCTCACTCTGAGATGATTAGGAAATATGGGTCCTGACCTTATTCCTGTCGAGAACCTTTGCCATGTGCTGAAGTAGGCTTTACACACCTGTCTGATTCTCTCATCGTCAATACAAGATCTTGAAGAGAATATTTTTAAAACCGCTGTTTAATAATATAAAAAAAACATGATACTTAATCCAATAATCTGAGCTGATACGTACTAACGTACATGTCAATGACACCTCTTGGAAGACTCTCTTATAGCTGTGATTGGCCGGTGGTTTGTGACTTGTGTGTTCATCACTATGCTGCGGTGGCGCTACACTGAAAAGTAACTGCTAACACTCACTGAACTGTGACACAGAAGCACTGAAATAAAGCTGTTGCTTTTCAGTGTGGAATGTTTTTTTTTTTTTAAGTGTGTGTGTGTGTGTGTGTGTGTGTGTGTGTGTTCTCCCCCTCAGTGAGACTGCACTTTGACTGCTCTCTTGACTGTAAGAAATATAAAGTTGACGGTAGATACTTTGGCCGAAGAGCTGCTGGCACTGGTAGTCCATCGTCTGGCACCGCCCTTCGTAGCAGTAGGCGGCGCCGCCACTGCAGGTAAGACCGTCCATCAGGTAGAAGTCTCCCGGGCAGAAAGGTGAGCTCCCGTTGCAGAACTCGGGCAGGTCGCACTCGTTCACAGAGGATCTGCAGACCGCACCGGACACCATGAACTGGAGGAGATGCGGAGACATGTCGTAAACAGGATGCTTTACTAATCATACGCCTGTTTCATTTCACCTTCTGTAGAGGAAATGTGTTGAGCTGTGAAGAGGACAGATTACTTCATTGGATTTTATTTTCAGTGTCATTAAGTTGGCTACGTAGGGAGCCTACGGAGTGAGTGAAGTTGAGGTGCAGCCCATCACAGGCACACGCCTTGACAGATGTTTTCTTAGTAATTTGAAAGTAAAGTAATTAGTAATCTGATAACTTTTTACGTGTAATAATCAGTAATGTAACCAAATTACAATTTGAAAGTAGTTATTTGTAATTGGTAGTAGGTGGCCTCCGAGTGGCGCAGTGGTAGAGAACTCACCCTATGATGCTGTAACCTCTCGCAGCCGGAGGTCTAGAGAGAGCTGACTGGCCGAGCTCTCTCAGAGGGGAGGGATGAGAGGGACTTGGTGCTCCTCCCACATTAATCACGACTCTACAGCCAATCAGGGGCGTCTGTGAGCTCACGCGAGCGGATAGCGTCGTGTGTCGAGTGTGTGACTCCGCCCACAACGGTGTGTGAGCGAGCAGTTCGAAAAGAGGCGGTCAGCTGGAGTCACGTGGTTCAGAGGAAACATGATAGTCTTTGACTCTCCCGGCTGAGTTTTAGTAGTAGCCTTAATATGGCGCCCCCTAGTGATGGGGAGGAACTGGACATGAGAAAATCGGGGGGGGGGGATATTGGTAGTAGGTAACTTTTTTTGAGTAACTTCCTCAACACTGTGGGGGACAGAGGTGTGTGTGTGTGAGTGTGTGTGTGTGTGTGTGTGTGTGTGTGTGAGTGTGCGGAGTGTTATGCAGTAGAAACGTCTGAACACTATTGAAGTGTTGTTCTCTCAATTTCCAACTCAACTTCAGAGATTTCAAGATTTCGTTTCAATTCATGCCTACATTTATAGCCTTATCTATGTGTGTGTGTGTGTGTGTGTGTGTGTGTGTGTGTGTGTGTATGTGTGTGTGTGTGTACCTGACAGTCCTGGCAGCAGAGACCAGTAGCGCAGGCTGAACCCTTTGTTAAGGTGCATGTAGCCGCATTACAACATTTATTTGTGCAGTCCTGCAATCACACACACACACACACACACACACACACACACACACACACAATTATTTATTTCTAATTACTAAACTGCTGAGTTTTTAACCAGAAACACAAACCCTTCACATATAAATAAGGCCTGAAGGTTAGTCAAGCTCATTGCTGAAGCTTTTCACAGATGAAGTTGACTTTATATTTAGCCCTGCCCACAGAAATCCATAAAAGGGAAAGGGTGATGAAAATGACGACTAAACGGTGAAATAGGTAAAGCGCTAACAGTGAGCTAAATTGTCCAGCAATGCAGGACAGCAGGTCACAACTGGACAATCACGGTGACGCCACCTGTAGGTTTACTGGAGAGCCGTTAACTTATTAACCAGGAACTTCCCTCAGTTACCACAAGCTAGCAAACGGAGCTTTATCTTACCTAAAATGCTAAGGTCGCTCGAATCGACCACACCCCAATTATACATAACTTGGTATGTCATGATATAATTATGACTGAGGACTTTTGTGAATTTCCCCCCTGTACAGTTTTCTAGTCATGGAGACCGAAACCGTGTTGTGCCAGGCTGTAAACATGTTTATTTCTGTTGTTCAGATGGACACATTGTCATGGGGCTCTATGGGGATTACGTCACTTTTGGTGGACACTTGATGAACTGCATGTTTGGCACTTCTGCACTGACTTCATTTTTCAGACTGGAAGTTGCACCACAAACAAAGGCTTTTCATTTCTATAGGCTGCCAATACTTTTGTTCTGCCTAAATATTTTACTCTTCTAAATATCTGAGCTTGATCTTGAATTTTGAAGTGGTTTAACCTCGACAGCGTTATCTGTATAAAAGTGTAGTAAGTGTAGCATCACTTTTCAGAATTAACCATATAGTTTTAAGTTTAATAAATCAGGCCTGTTCTACCGTGATGTTTACATCCTAAACAAAATTCAATACTAAAATAAGGATGGCCTTTCTGTTCCATCAAGTGCAACAGTTAAAGACCTCGGTGTGATTATAGATTCCAGCCTTTCGTTTGAAGCTCATGTAGATAATATCACCAGGATAGCTTTCTTTCACCTCAGAAATATTGCCAAGATAAGAAACATATTGTCACTAAATGATGCAGAAAAACTAGTTCATGCTTTTATCACCTCTAGGTTGGACTATTGTAACGCCTTACTGTCTGGTTGTTCAACTAGGTGTATAAACAAGCTTCAGTTAGTCCAGAATGCAGCAGCGAGAGTCCTCACTAGAACCAGAAGATACGAGCACATCACCCCTATCTTATCTACACTGCATTGGCTCCCTGTCAAATTTCACATCCATTTTAAGATACTACTTTTGACATATAAAGCACTAAATGGTCTCGCGCCGCAGTATCTGAGTGAACTGTTAGTGTCTTACGATCCGCCACGCCTACTTCCATCAAAGGATGCAGGCTGCCTGTCAGTACCACGTATTATTAAAACTACAGCAGGGGGCGGAGCTTTTTCTTACAAAGCCCCAAAGTTATGGAATAGTCTTCCTGTTAATGTTCGGGACTCAGACACAGTCTCAGTGTTTAAGTCTAGGCTAAAAACCTATTTATTTAGCGCAGCATTTTTGTAAATAGATGAGCCTTAGGTAAAGGAGCAGATCTGGGGGACTCATGGACGTAGAGTATTCTGGTGAACTGCTATGTTTAGATGCTGTCCTCCCCACTCTCATTGTTCACTCAGGTTCGTTGACGGTGAGGTGATTGGTTGCTTTACATCTCAGTTCCCCCTCATGTCTGTGTTTCCTTCTGGCTCCTCCCTTTTAGTGATGATGTCATAGTCAGTCCTGCCGGAGTCCCTGCTTGCACTTTGCACTAAATATACATTCACCTTATACATTATGTGACTGTGACCAGACCTAACTGTTATCTCTGTCTCACTACACATGTCTCAGTCCTGAGCTGCCAGTGATCCAGACCCCCTCTGTCCTCTGGACCTGTCTGACTCGTCCTGGTGTCCCTCTTCAGGTTGGAGATCTGGTCACATGGATGTCCCGTGTGGTCTGTCTGGGACGCGTGTGGTGACTGGGGACGGTTCCACTTCACCATGAAGACGCTCCTGTCCTCGGCTGATACAGACAGCTGTCCTCTGAGGACTCGTGACTTCAGTCGCTCGATAGTTCAGGACTGGAGTTTCCTACAGTCTACCTGAGTCTCCAATAACCAACTGGACTCCATATGAACTTAAACACGTCTCCTGTTCTACTGAACTTGCAGCCTCCTGACACACAGTATGAGTGCAGATCGAATCCCTGCTCTCCGTTATCACCCAGATGAGGATGGCTTCCCTGGTGAGTCTGGTTCCTCTCAAGGTTTCTTCCTGTTACCATCTCAGGGAGTTTTTCCCTCAGCACCGTCGCCCTCGACTCGTTCATCAGGGACCATCTGATCGTTCTGATTCACACACACTCACATCTCACACACACTTCTGTCATTTCGTTTGATTCTGTAAAGCTGTTTTGCAACACTGACAACTGTTAAAAACACTACACAAATAACATTTAATTGAATTGAAATCCTGTTCTTTCATCCTGAAACCGGCCCTGGCCGTACCTGAGGCGTTCCGCAGTCACACTGTTCTCCGTCCTCCAGGATCGCGTTACCGCACTGAGGCTCTGTGATGATTTTCGTTGGCACGTTCAGTAGACACAGACCTCCCCCCCGCTGGACCAGGCTCTGGAAATCCTGATCACTGCACGTGCTGAACAATGTCGACCCACTACACACACACACACAGAAATATAATCAATCAACAGATGTTAAATCAAAACAAAGTGTCCTCTGTTAAAATGTTGCTCATTAACTACAGCACAGCACTCTACATTCTACATTCTACATTCTAATAGGTTACGGTTTCTATGGTAACGGCTTTCATACAGATGCAACGCTGCTGATAAACAGATTGTTAATGAGATCTTTATTTATGTGATGTGTACGCACTTTATAACAGTTTAACTGTACATTTTCTGATTTTTTTTTTCCCAGTACACTTTAATAAAGAAATAAAATAAAGACTGATGGGGAGACGAGTCTCATGTCCTCGCATGTCATATTGTTGATTATCTTCCCGGACCTGCACCACACGTTGTGTAGTCCCCTAACAGACCGAGTAAGGATGCGGTACTGACGTGGCCTGAGAGTACATGATGCAGGCATGTCCGTTACACTGGCAGCGTCCGTCATCGTGGGTCATGCCCAGATTGTGGCCCATCTCATGCGCCACCACCATGGAGTAATACTGCAGCGCGCTGTTGCTATACTGCAAAGAAAACAGACCGTGGTTACTAATATCGATGCTAAATACAATGTCTTTGTCTCCCTCTCTCTCACTCGTTGTCTAGACATTCCTGTTTTTCCAGTTTCCAGTCTGACAGTGTTCCACATTAAGGGTGTGTCTTCAGAACAACACACACATTAAGTAATCAGTGCTTCTCTCACTCCTGAGTCATTTAAACAAAACCACCTGCCAGGTTGTTACGTCACCTAAAAATGTCATACTTTCACAATATCACGTGATTAAGAAATGTTTTAAAAAACACAAATTTAAAACTTTGATCACTTTGATTTTTTAGCCTGGCTTACAACATTCTAAACTTTTAGGCTTTGTTTATATCAACGCCTGTGACTAAAGTTTAATAGTTTGTAAGTGTCACTAACGAACATGTTGTTATTAGCCTGTAATTCTTGAGTTTTGTCATTTTAATGACGTGAACGTGAGCAACATTTCCTCTCTGTGGAAGGAAGTTCGGTCCTAGCCAATGAATAATTTTATTAAAATGAACTTAGTAGTGTTCATGTCTAAAAGCTGATTGGTCCTTCAGAGGAGTCACACGGCCACAATAATGACATCAGAAGCTTCCAGGATAATGCCCTAATAAAAACATGATCATATTCCCCAAGGTAAAAGCTGGAAGCTTATGGATCTGTGACACCACGGATTCAGGATTCTGATTGGTCAGATTAAAATAGATTTATATTAGTTTGCTTAATACATAATACAGTGGAACCTTGGATTGCGAGTGCCTCAGTCTGCAAATGTTCCACAAGACGAGCAAAAATTATAAATAAATTTTAACTCAGTAAACAAGCGAAGTCTAAGTGGGCGTGTCAGTCGTCTGGTCAACATCCAGTGGGTGTGTACTGTTTACTGTGTGTGTGTGTGTGTGTGTGTGTGTGTGTGTGTGTGTGTGTGTGTGTGTGCGCGTAAAACATTTTTTATTTTGTGTTTGTGTGTGTGTGAAAGTCGTCCTACACAGTAGCCCCCTTCCTCTTCCTCTCCACTCTGTGGGCAAGCTGGTGTGTGTGTGTGTGTGTGTGTGTGTGTGTGTGTGTGTGTGTGTGTGTGTTTGAGGTGTGTGTCCACGTGTCTGTGAGTGTGTCTGTCTGTATGTGTCTGTACATGTGTGTGTGTCTGTATGTGTGTACGAGAGGTGTGTGTGTGTGTGTGTGTGTGTGTGTGTGTGTGTGTGTGTGTGTGTTTGAGGTGTGTGTCCACGTGTCTGTGAGTGTGTCTGTCTGTATGTGTCTGTACATGTGTGTGTGTCTGTATGTGTGTACGAGAGGTGTGTGTGTGTGTGTGTGTGTGTGTGTGTGTGTTTGAGGTGTGTGTCCACGTGTCTGTGAGTGTGTCTGTCTGTATGTGTCTGTACATGTTTGTGTGTCTGTATGTGTGTACGAGAGAGTCTCTATTGTTTGTCACAATTGTTTGTACTGGTTGTCACACTGAGTGTCTGTGATGGCCGTGTGCCTCAACCTGTTATCGCTCCTCGCTCACTCCGTAGGCGGATCCCCTTTCTGCAGGTGCGCCAAGGGGGTGGAGCCGACAGGTCGGGCCAACTGGCGATGATTAACTTTAACGGATCTCTGGCTTTCTCCGCCTTATAAAAGTGAAGCTTATTTTAGTCAGAGGTCTAAAAATAAAGCAAAGGAGTCATGCGGTGGAGCTAACATGAGTGGCACGCGAGCAGGATGATGTTATGCGCCCCAGAGACTTTAAAAAGGACACCGAAAAGACGCCCCTTGATCTCCGTGTTGAGGACAGCGCGGGAAAGAACTGCTCGAGCTCCCGAAATGTCTTTACTTCCCCACAGAGCCCACGTTCGCATCCCCACCACTAAAAAAGAAAAGGCAGCTAGGGGGACTGCGTTAGGGCCCCTGATCTCAGCCGGGAAAGCCGCCCAGCCGACTGGGGCCAGTCTAAGCTCGTGTAAGCGGGAGTGGTCGTCGCTATCTCCACGCGCTCCATCCTGACACTGCCTACACATTAGCCCCCCTCTCCCCTCTCTGGTCTCAATCATGATTTTTGAGGAATGAATCATCAGAGTTTTGCTTTAATATATGAGTGATTTGATATACATGCACACTAACGGAGCGAACTATGCTTGCAATCTGAGGTTCCACTGTACATTACATAATACATTCCACTCATATTCCAGTTGCTTCTGACAAGAATAACACACTAATAACACTAAGTTCAGATTCCTGATCAGAGAACCCAGTCAGACCTGTAACACCAGACAGAACCATCGGGGTGAGACTGACTGTCATTCATTATTTCATTATTTGAAAACTTTCACTATTAGAGTATTAGAATGAGGTTTAGGTTTCTGACCACGCTGATTCCCCCGCCAGCGCTCGCTGAGCAAACCGTCCCGACATACGCCATGCCCAAAATCCCTCCGCTGTACGCTCCTGGTAGCCCCCTGGAAAGAGAAAACATATACAAGGAGATGAGACAGGAGCGAGCTGACAGTGAGGTCTCACACAGACTCCCAAACCTGAATTAAGATTTCCTGCTATTGAGTTAGTTTATTTAGTCCTGAACCATAGTCAGGCCATTTATACACTAAATTTGTGTTAATAGTCCTAATAATTTTCCTTATATGTGCATCAAACTGAAGTAAAGTCGCTCACTTCCTAAATTCTCTTTTGGTCAACTTTGATTTTAAATATATCCTGGCTTTTGTTCTTTAATAAAAAACACATTTAACTGTTTTAGTATAATTTAACGTTAAACAGTTATTCTGCAGCCACTGGGAAACACTGACCAGCTGCCTGGTTAACTCATGACAAGTTGTTTCTCCTGTTACATGTACAATTGTGTCATCTGCATACATTTGGCAACCAGCGTCCTTGCAACTTTTAAATAGATTGTTTATATATAAACAAAAAAAAACAAAGGACCCAATTTATGCTAGCGGTAAGATAATAATATGTTCAATACATTTTTTAAAAAAGAATTGAATAATAATAAGATGGGCACTGTTTATCAACAAGAGCCCAGTGGAGAGAGTGGACAGCTTCTGATATCTCAGTGTCCACATCATGCAGGACCTGTCATGGTCCTGTCACATCAACACCACGGCGAAAAAGACCTGGCAGCATCTCTACCACCTCAGATATTTGTAAGACTTCAGACTGCCTCCAAGGGGCTTATGAACTTTTACTCCTGCACCATAGAGAGCATCCTGACAGGGAACATCGTAGCCTGATTCAGGAACAGCACCATGCAGGACAGACGAGCTCTACAGAGGGTGGTGAGATCAGCTGAGCGCATCATCCACACCGAGCTCCCTGACCTGCACTCGGTCTACAGCAAGCGGTGCTGGACCAAGGCCAGGAAGATGATGAAGGACCTCAGCCACGCCAGCGATGGACTGTTCTCTCTGTTGCGGTCAGGAAAGCGATTCCGCTCCCTGAAGGCCGACACAGAGAGACTGAGGAGGAGCTTCTTCCCGCAGGCGATACGGTCTCTCAACCAGATCACTACACAGGACTAAACAATTTCTTTTGTTCTTTCACACAATGATACTCTCTCTACATTCCTGCTAACGCACCAATCAGGAGGTAACACACTACTCATGGCGTTGCACATTTGCACATTGTTCTGCTGGTGTCTGGACTTTCGTATAAACATTTTACTGTGTGTGGCTGTGTATGTGAAATAAAATGTTCATTCGATCTGTTTCTTCCTCTGTAGTTGCAGGATGTGTTTATAGCAGTCGCGGTGTGTAAGCTTACTTTTGGTTTCTCTTCTGTTCTTTCTAAATAGAACATTTTATTACTAGTGTTTAAATGAGCACGACTGCAATGACCCGGGTCTCGTGAGAGCAGCGCCATGAGAGAATACCCAGTGCTGTTCAGAGCAGGCAGAGCTACGGCCATCTAGACGTGCAGTTGCTGGTTCTTCCTAAGAAGCCAGCGTGTTTAAGAAAGAGGGAGAATGGCACGCTATGAGTCACGGGAACAAAGGACCCAAGTGCACGTTCAGTTCATGTTAAAGTTAAAGCACATAAAATAACACTTAAGATCCAGAGAGGGCAAGAACGTTTATTTTTAGTTTCCAGAGCCCCGTCTGGTCTCAAGGAGATGGCGGAGCCCTGTTAGCTTTTTGTTTCCAGTTTTCTTTGGTTTTCTTTTTAGTTCCACTTAATAATGCCACACTCCATCTCCAAATGGGAAGGTCTTCCTGCGTATGTCATAAGCCCTCTCGCACCACCTCAGAAGCCCTGCATAAGGCCTCCCATAAATATTATCACATCTCGTGGTGCACCAGGTAACATCTACAGCATCCAAAGACGCTGCACAAGCTCTCATTTACCACTGACATGAAACACAGTACCATAATCATTGCGCTGCTTTTCTCCTCTGCTAGTCAAGAGCTCTGAATTTATGTGTCTAGCCGAACCAGATGTTCACACACATGCTTACACACACTTACACGACGAGCTGGCTCATGTCGCTCCTGATTTTTGACGTCAGATTATCTTTCCTCCATGAGACAAACTGCGCGAGAACACTTCTTGGGTCTCCGGTCACATCGAAAGGGTTTCCCGTCTCGAAAATCTCTATACCCACCAGGGCGATGCGGACGTTCAGCTCCTGGTAGTACTGCAGACAGAGATTACGCTCAGGTCAGGATGATGCTGAAGGAATAAAGCGCTCTGTCTCCTGCAGGTATGGGAGGATAATAAACGAGGAGGTGGTGCGATGAAGCGGATTCACCATCACCATCCCGAAGTTGATTATTTTCCAAAAACAGCACATCCACATCACTGCAGTGTCAGGACAGGCTTAAACACAGAGATATCGGTCACAAGGCATCAGGAATCAGGTCTCACCGCGTCCAGGTAATTGGCGAGTTGTACCATTTCGTCCATCACGGCAGTGCGGTTGCCCTTCATCTTGATAAACTGTGCGAGTAAACAAACAGATAAACAGTGGAACAAGTGCAATATTTACAATACATACAGTATTTATATATGAATAAGATTGAGACACATACTCTCAGATTGTCCACCACTAACACCAGCTCCACGTAGCGGGTCTGAGGCAGGGAGCGCTTTTTCTGTCAGAGAGACCAAGACGTATTAAATCAGCGCAATATCTATAAAGTCAGCAATAAAAGAGAGAAAAATAGTGTTCACCAGAAATTACGACAGAGGTACACATACGGGGGCGGAGTTTGTCTAGAACAGGGGCGTGTCTTAGTGTGTGAGGAATACGGTCAGAGCTCGATGTAAAATAAGACCGAGGGGATTCTGTGTGCTGCTGAATAACGAGTGTTTGCCATTAAAGCTGTCATTAATGAGATCATTACAGGAATACATCGCTGAGAAATACGATAAAACTCCTGAGTTATTTCAAAAACTCGCAAAATCTTCTTTTTCAGATCTCATTGTGTTAGTCGTCCTGATTTCACAGCCATGGAAACAAACTCTGTTCTTTCTTCAGTCTGCACTTTAGATTCCTGAATTGAACTGGTTTAAAGACGGGGTCTAGAAGTTACTGAAACCCTCTCCTAGGCAGCTTTACTCCAGAAACATCTGGCAACCCTGGAGCTACAAACTGCACACGGGTGATTCGAACAAAAAGCAGAGAAAATCACTTTAACATGCGCACAAGCTGAATGTGTAACACAACGTCTGTTAGCCAGACAGCACAATACAAACACTTCTGACCCGTAACAACGTGTCCATTGATAAGGTGTGGCCACAGTCTCCATGACCGCACCCGCTGTCCACTCCACACACGAACGGCTCCGAGGGGTTGTCCTTCAGCGGAAACAGGATGTGCTCGTTGTTTGAAGCGTTCCGAGCGGGTTCCAGGGCGTAACTCTCGTTGGCCAGAAAAATGACGCCCCTTAAAAACACAGTGTGCATGTCAATTACAGAATGTAGATACTTACAACAACCCGTTACAGAGTTGTTACCATTCATTCATTCATTCATTCATTTATTCATTCATTCATCTTCAGTGAGAACATCATCGTAGTCAGCAGGATGTCAGAAGGTGTGCAGCTGGAATACTCGCACTGTTCCCATCATTTTTATAACGTGCCTGATAAGAATCTCTCTCTCTCTCACACACACACACACACACACACACACACACACACACGCCCTGCTGTGGAACTCAAGGAGGTGCGACAGCATGAAAGTATTGATGTTTTCTAACACACACACACACACACACACGCACACACACACACACACAGCACAGGGAAGGCAGATGAGGGTGAGGTCACGAGTAATGAATGAAGTCAGTATTGCTGAGAAACTCTGCCTCCTTCTCAGACATTTCTCTGGCATGGTGCGGCTCGGCAGAGTTATTCTTTAATAAAATCACACTGAGGACCCTTTTTACATAGAGAGAGTGCTCTGGAAATTATTACTATTATTATTATGACGAGTATTCATTTGTTTGTAACTCAAGTCAATAATGCGTCAGGTATTGCTCAGTGCCCCATACACCTGTAGAACCTCAGCAGTGCAGTATAACCAGCTCAGGTGCTCAGTCACATCAGGTACAATCTGGTTTTCTTCACACAATAAGAGCCTTTTATTCTAAAGACAGCAGCAGCTGGACAAACGAGTGAAGACACATCAACAGCTGCATACTGAGTGGAAATAAAGGTGGAGCTGGTCTCTTCTCAGCCACCTGTAACATACCTGAGTCCAGTACAGGTGCTGAGCGCCACCAGAGACTCCTCGTAACCCGACACTCGCCCGTGGTAATGACACAACACCTGGAACACACAAACAGCAGCACAGCGTTTAACACTCCTGTAGCACACCTGTAACTTCCATCCATTGCATCTCTGTACCAATATAGCTCTCTATCTGCCCACACATCCATCAATCTATCCATCCATTCATCACCTGTACACTTTCCTACCTCAACATCCATCCATTCTTATAACCGGACATATACATCCATCTCTCGATCCTCTCAACCATTCATGTGCCTATAAACCCATCGCATTTTGTCATCTACCTGTTTTCCCATTCTAGTCAGACACACAATCACACCTCACCACCACCACCATCATCATCATCACCATCATCACCATCATCACCACTGACATCATCATCATCTTCATCACCACCACCACCATCATCATCATCATCATCATCCTCATCATCACTGACATCATCACCATCATCACTATCATCATCTTCATCATCACTGATATCATCATCTTCATCATCATCATCATCACTGACATCATCATAAGCATCGTCACTGACATCAATGTCATCATCATCACTGACATCACCATCATTCCTATCATATCAGTGACGAAGATGATGACATCATCATCATCGTCATCATCACTGATATCATCATCATTCCCATCCTAACTGACATAATCCTCACCATCATGACTGACATCATCATCAACATCACTGACATCATCATCATAATCATCATCACCATCATCACTGACATTCAGCAAGTCTTTGACCAAAGTTCACAGGCTCCCACAGAGACTCCCACTACTCCCAGATCAGACCTCAGTCTGTCACATCTTCTATTCAGTGAATTAGTGACGTGATCAGCGCACGTGAGTCTTACGGGTTTCGCTCTGTGTGTTTTCACTGAGATCTGATGCACGTCATGAGAGACCACAGCGAAATCCGGAGATAAAAAGTCCCTGAAACACAAGAAATACACACACGCAGTCACACCTTTACCTGTAAATACATAATCAGTCACATGACAAAAAGTGAATAATGACAGTGAAAGACATACCTGTTCTTGGTTAGATGTAGGAGATGAACGGTGTTATTTATCTTAATCGAGTAGGTCAGACTGTCCGGATCTGAACTCTGCAGATACAAGAACAAGAAAAGACTTTATATTAAACTCAGTTTACCACTGAGGAAGTGCATTACATGACCTAGAGATGATAATCCCTCTCCACCTGAGCGTGTGTGTGCATGCTGTCGTCATGTCTCTGCCATCGCTTGTGCACGAGCTGAGGTGCGACGATCTGGTAATTTTTCAGGTGTGCCGTTTGGTCGTGGAAAAGATCTGAGAAGATATCAGTGACACACGAGTGTATAATAATTGAATAAGTGAATAACTGCTGAAAACCACACAATGCTGTAGAAACATGATGAACTTTGAGTTTCTAACACTAAATCTGTTTTATCACACCAAAGGTTACATCATGCAGACTCGAACACTTCTTTGCAGTTGAAGTGAAATAAAGCATGCTTATCTTCAGCTTAGACTTCCTGAATGCAAATCAAGCAGACCAGCTCACCTAACGAGTTGGACAAGTCTGGACTACAGCTGTTTCCAAGATCAAATAAGGCTGAAGATCGACATTAACATACGATTCATATAAACTCTGAGGCAGAACTTTATCAGACACGACAGAGTGGTGTAACAGAGAGGTGTGTAAAAGCTCTGCTCCGTGACACAGCTGACGATCTGCCGGGTGTTTGTGTAAAGTTCCTCACCTCGGCTCACGGCTCCGTCTGCGTGGATCAGAACCAGCAGGAGAACTGTGGCACAGCGTCCCATGATGCTCTGTCTGCTGTTTCTCCCAGGGACGTCTACCCCCATTCCTCAGGGAATCCAGTGGTGTGTGTGTGTGTGTGTGTGTGTTTGGAAGAGAGAGAGAGAGCTCAGATGACACACACTAAGCCACGCCTTCACCTGTCTGCTCAGATGGAACGCCCATGCAGCATTCAAGAGCTGCGGTTTCCCTGACTTCCACACACACACACACACACACACACACACACACACAAATTCTCCTCAGACACTACACACAGCAAACACCTGAAACTTTCTTTGATGTCTTTTTAGACACTGATTAATGTTGTGTCTGTCTTTAGGTTAATCAACATTGATATAACACAAGCCGAAAGTGAAACTCTGAGATTTATACTTAAATAATGTTTATGTTTTCTTCAGATTCTCTGACTGGTTCCTGAGATATAAAACACTCAACAAACAAACGTGTGCTGTTACAAGGAAATCATCATCCTCACCAGCAGCGCGGTCTGATGGGTCTGATCGCCGCCGCCACCGGGACGCTGCTGCCTTTCCTACAGCACCGTGTGTTTTATTCCTCTCGCACCGCAGCAATATGATGATACTCACATTATTAGATTAATGAGAGTATAACACACCATGAATATTGTTTTAAAGTGTTTATAGTTTCATTTGAAATGTTGCAGTGTATCTGCGGGACACAAGTCTCTCTGTCCTTCTATCTCCGTCTCTCTTTTTAGCTCTCCGTCTATCTCTTGGAATCAGTGATAAAACCCCCCCCCCCACAGGCTCCTTAGGAAGAAAGTACAACGAAGCGTAAACTCCTCCGTGCTAAAGATGTGTGAAGACTTTCAGTCACTCGCACTGGAGACTCCTTCCGTACACTTTACACCAATAAACATCTCCTCACACAAATGTTTGTATCTGTGCACGTCCCTGTCAGCTGTTACTATGGAAGACAAAACACTGCGGTCAGAGAGCTTATAGAGATTTAATCAACACCATCATCATCATCATCATCATCATCAATATGCTGAGAGAGAAAGTTGCTCTTTTTTAAATGGAGGTGTTGAGTTTGTTCTTGTTTCCATTTTTACATGATGCCCAAAAATATTAAACCTCAATTTTAAATATCAGTTTACAAAGTATTATTTTCGAAATTGTTTTAGATTTTAAGTATGAATTTGATTAATTCAGGCAGAAGTGAATTCAGGACTCGTCTATTCATGAGCAGCCGAGTGCGCTTGCGTAGAGGGCTAACGGCAATCACTGGTGTTTTTAACTCGATTTTAGAGTTAAAAAAGAAATTCTAAAAAGATTGTACAATAAAACCCCTGAGAGAGAGAGAGAGAGAGAGAGAGCGGTGTGTGTGTTAGTGATAATGAGATGACGCCTCAATTAGGTGTGTGTGTGTGTGTGTGTGTGTGTGTGTGTGTATACTAAGTATAGTGTGTATCTGTGTGTAGTATATACTGTGAGTATAGCCTGTGTCTGTGTGTATACTGTGAGTATAGTGTGTGTGTGTGTGTGTGTGTGTCCGTATACTGTGAGTATAGTGTGTATCTGTGTGTATACTGTGAGTATAGTGTGTATCTGTGTGTATACTGTGAGTATAGTGTGTGTGTGTGTGTGTGTGTGTGTGTGTGTCCGTATACTGTGAGTATAGTGTGTATCTGTGTGTATACTGTGAGTATAGTGTGTGTGTGTGTGTATACTGTGAGTATAGTGTGTGTGTGTGTGTGTGTGTGTGTGTGTGTGTGTCCGTATACTGTGAGTATAGTGTGTATCTGTGTGTATACTGTGAGTATAGTGTGTGTGTGTGTGTATACTGTGAGTATAGTGTGTGTGTGTGTGTGTGTGTGTGTGTGTGTGTCCGTATACTGTGAGTATAGTGTGTGTGTATGCATACTGTACGTAAAGTGTGTGTCTAAAGTATACAAATTCAAATTCAAATTTTATTTGTCACATACACAGTCATACACAGTACGATATGCAGTGAAATGCTTATACGACCGCTCCGTGACCTTAAATAATTTTTACAAATGGAAATATAGGAGTTAAACTATAAAACAAGATTCCAGCAAAAGTTTCAAAAATATATAGAACAATCTTGAAATATAATATATTACAACTTATAAACTTAAGTCTGTGAAAAACAGAGGTAGTATTTTAATGAGATGAGGGGGATGTGAGAAGAAGTCCTTGAAGTGTGCAAATGTGCAAATGTGCATATATGTGCAATGTGCATTGACATAATTGTCTGTTCTGTGTGTGCAAAATATGCAGAGGTGTTTAGTCCAGTGTGTTGGTTTGATTGAGAGACCGTATCGCCTGCGGGAAGAAGCTCCTTCTCAGTCTCTCTGTATTGGCCTTGAGGGAGCGGAAGCGCTTCCCAGACCGCAGCAGAGAGAACAGTCCATTGCTGGGGTGGCTGAGGTCCTTCATGATCTTCCTGGCCTTGGTCCAGCACCGCTTGCTGTAGACAGAGTGCAGGTCAGGGAGCTCAGTTCGGATGATGCGCTCAGCTGATCGCACCACCCTCTGTAAGGCTCGTCTGTCCTGCATGGTGCTGTTCCCGAACCAGGATGCGATGTTTCCCGTCAGGATGCTCTCTATGGTGCAGGAGTAAAAGTTCCTGAGCACCTTGGAGGGCAGTCTAAAGTCTCTCAGGCGTCTGAGGTGGTGGAGACGCTGTCGGGCCTTTTTCACCACGGTGTTGATGTGACAGGACCATGATAGGTCCTGCATGATGTGAACACCGAGGTACTTGAAGCAGTCCACTCTCTCCACTGGGCTCTCGTTGATGACGGGGGTCTGGTAGTTCCTCTCCTGCTTAGTGCTGAAGTCCACTATCAGCTCCTTTGTCTTACTGACATTTAGAAGAAGGTTGTTCCTCTGGCACCAGTTCTCCAGATTTCCAATCTCCTTCAAGTAGGCCGTCTCGTCGTTGTCAGAGATCAGGCCCACCACGACGGTGTCGTCAGCAAACTTAATGATGGTGGTGGAGCTGGTAGTGGCCGCACAGTCATGTGGGGCTCCAGTGCTGAGAGTGAGAGAGGCTGAGACGTGTCCACCCATCCTTACAGCCTGTGGTCTCCCAGTTAGGAAATTAGAGATTCACTGACACAGAGATGAGCTGAGTCCCAGATGCTCCAGTTTGGTGGTGAGTGTGGAGGGATTTATGGTATTAAATGCTGAGCTGTAGTCGATGAAAAGCATTTTAACATAATTCCCCCTTCTAGTGTCCAGGTGAGTGAGTGTTGTGTGGAGGAGATGAGAGATGGCGTCATCTGTAGAGTGGTTCGGGCGGTATGCAAACTGTAGTGGGTCCAGAGTGTCGGGTAGTGAAGAGATGATGAAGTCTCTGACCAGCCGTTCAAAGCACTTCATCACCACTGAGGTGAGGGCTACAGGTCGATAGTCATTGAGGGAAGCAGGATGTGGTTTCTTCGGAGCAGGAACAATGATGGACTCTTTGAAGCATGTGGGGATCACCGACTGAGATAAGGAGAGGTTGAATATCTCTGTGAACACAGGTGCAAGCTGGTCTGCGCAGGCTCTGAGGACTCGACCTGAGATGCCGTCTGGTCCTGCTGCTTTCCTGATGTTCACTCTCCTGAAGGCTCTCCTCACGTCATGCTCGGAGATGATGAACGCGTCTCCGGTGCTGGCAGTGTCTTCCTGTCTGCAGCCGTTAGCGCCGCTAGCATTAGCAACGCTAGCGTCTTTAGCTGCAGCCTCGAAACGAGCATAAAAGGTGTTCAGCTCGTCTGCCAGAGTCATGTCCGCGTTCGTCATACCGGATGTTGGTGTTTTATAGTCCGTTATTGTCCTTAGTCCCTGCCACAGGCTCCTAGAGTCACTCTGTTGGAGTTGTGACTCTAGTTTCCTCCCGTAGCGCTGCTTCGCCTCCTTCACCGCCTTCCGGACGTTATAGGACGCAGCCTTGTACTGGTTCATGTCCCCCGATGCAAGTCCCGCGTTGTAGGCAGCGGCGCGAGATCTCAGAGCATCGCGGATGGTTTTATCCACCCACGGCTTCTGATTGGGAAACGTTCTGATGGTCGTTTTCTGTACGGTATCATCCTCTAGTTTCCCGACGAATCCCAGAACCGCTTCCGTAAACATGTGGACGTCATCGGAGCTGTTTCGGAACATGTCCCAGTCTGCTAGTGTCCTGCGTCCTGAAGCGCGGCCACCGATTGGTCCGTCCAGCGCGCGACCTCCCTCTGAACCGGAACTTCCTGTTTAAGTCTTTGTTTGTATTTTGGCATGAGGAAGATGGCGACGTGGTCAGATTTCCCAAATGGTGGACGAGATTGTGCCTTGTAACTGTCCTTAACTGATGTGTAACAGTAGTCCAGTGTCCTTTCGCCCCTGGTTGGGCAGGTGATATGCTGATAGAAGTTTGGCGCTGCGCGTTTGAGGTTGGCACTGTTAAAGTCCCCCGCCACAATGAGCGCAGCGTCCCGGTGTTGTGTCTGGTGCTGTGAGAGTGCCTCATGCAGCTCGCATAAGGCAGTGTCCGTGTCCGCTTGTGGCGGAATATAAACGGCGCTGATTATGACCGATGTAAACTCCCGAGGAAGATAAAAAGGACGACATTTGATAGTTAATAATTCCAGGTTGGGTGTGCAGGAGCGTGCGAGAGGAACAACGCTCGCGCTGTTGCACCAGCTGCTGTTCACCATTGAACACATTGCAGATATACTAACAAAAACGTTTACCATCAGTTAGTATATGAAACGTATACTAACATACTTTAAACATACTTTAAAATAACTGTATTATAGTATACTTTCCAAAAATATATTATAGGAAAATACAGTCTACTTTAATACTTTAAGTGAAAGGTTGGTCTAATTTCCAAAGCACACTTATTTATTTATTGAATTTTGTTTATTCATGAGTTCAACAGATTTAATTTATTCATTTAATGTGTTTCAAAAACATTTTATTGTGTAGAAAATGCATTCAGCATGTGTAAATTATCCTAAACATTTTAGTGTACTGGTAACACATTTAGCAGTGCAGTATTATAGAATTCTGTGATATAATAACGTATATTTGTATTAACTACACAGTGGACTGTTTTAGTAGTTGGAATTGGCCAGAAGAATATACTCAGAGTATATTACTCATGTATTTGTAACACAGTAAATATTGCTGTGATGTACTGATAATATACTAAATATATACTTAAATTGTATAAATTACTGTCAGTTATGTACATTAGGACACACACAGCCACATAGTTTAAGTGTACTAAGTATACTTCAAGTTGTTCTACTTTAGCACACAAAATTATACTTAATACAATTACAACTTAAATGCACTTAGTACAAAATTAGTTGTTCCAAAATAGCAAACTTCAAGTATACTAGTCATTAGTCTGGAGCAAGTGAACTAACATATACTTAGCATACTTCTTTTTTTACTTGGGTATACTGAGTATAGTATGTGTCTGTGCTGTGTGTAGATTGTGTGCATACTGTGAGTATAGTGTGTGTGGAGTATATGTCTGTGTGTAAACTGTGAGTATAGTGTGTGACATAGGACTTAGAGTATTGTGTCTTTCTGGACATAGAAATGTCCAGTGTGTGAGAAGGTGCCTGAATGTGCCAATGTCCAGAAATGTACAGGGTGAGTGTAAATGTACATGAGTGTGCCAATGTGCAGTGTTCATAAATTTCCACAAATATACAATATGCAAATTTTTGGCCCCCTGTGGTTTGGAATCACACTTAACATGGCTGAACACCGTGTAGTGCACTTCGCAGAGTACTTCACGCCGATTGGAACACACCTCCTGCATGGGAGACGATTACACACAATCCCGCAGCACATGGAACACATGGGACGGTTACAGAGCGAGAAAGAGAGAAGAACAATTTGCTCAATTGTGATCACGTGATGCTCACCAGACAAAGTGCATGCATACGCCTCATATATCAAGACCTTGCTCGTTTATTAAGTTAAAATTTATTTTTTAATTTTGCTCATCTTGCAAAACACTCGCAGTCCAAGATTCCACTGTATAGGTTTCAGAAATGAGGTTAATTATTTAGGTAATAAGTACACTAATCTGAATTTTTACTGGGACTAGTACACTAGACTGAGATGATGGAAACATAATATTTGCACAAGAAGAAGTGGAACAGTAAAAATACAGAGTGAAGACGATCTGATCATTCTGATTCATACACATTCATAATACAAACTTAAAATAATTCTTTTGATTGTGTAAAGCTGCTTTGCGACAATGTCAATTGTTAAAAGCGCTATATAAATAAAACTTAATAGAATTAAAAAAAGAAGAGGTCAAGGAGTTTAAGTCCTTGTTTAAGTCAGGGTGATAAACATCATTAAAATTAATCCATTTAAATTGGATAAAACAATAAAAAAGTTAATTAATTGAAAAAAAGTGAGACCCCCTTTCCACCGAGCCAAATTTGCTACCGACCCCTCCCTACTTAGCGGGTATAAAAGTTTTGCAAAGTTGCCTCTCTTTCCGACTGAAATAAAGCTGTTCATATTTTCATATTTTCGCCGCCTGTTTTCATTTGCCTTTGGACCAAAATGTTGCCTTTTACAACATAAAACCCGTTCAAATCATTTAATTCACTAAAACACTTGCAAAGAGAAAACAGGAATTGGCAAAGTTAGCTCCACTTTGTTCTCTCCAAGTGAAGAAAAGTAATATTTGCATAATCCTGTTGTAATTAACACAGCTGTTAATGTAATTAACATCCGCAGCTGTGTGAAGACATCACTCACACGCAAAAGCTGCACACATGCAGACGCACCTGCAGCAAGACAGTGGAGGCAGTGATACAGATGATCTTAAAAGGGAATCACATGGCAGTATTTACAGTGACATTATCATTTCTGCATTGAGTTTAATCAAGAAATCCAGTGTAAACCGTGGAGTCTTCCAGGTTTTTGGGGACGACTACCATTTCCCATGACCTGAAATGGGAACGAAACTCCATCCTCAAACGGCCCAGCAGAGAATGTCCTTCTTGCACCAACAGAGGACGTACGGTTTGCCTCAGGAGCTACTGAAACTCTTCTACACTGCAATTATCGAGTCCGTCCTGTGTCCATCACTATCTGGTTTAGAGCAACCATAAAACAGGACAGGAACAGACTGCAGAAAAAATAATTGGAGCCCCCCTCCATGACCTGTACTCTACAGGAACCAGGAACCTGGCAGGAACCAGGCGGGAACCAGGCGGGACCTACAGACCCGTCACGCCCAGGACAGAACCCATTTCACCTCCTCCATCTGGCAGGCGCTACAGAACTCTGTCAGACACAGGAACAGTTTAGTAGTGGAGTTGAGAGCAGCAAGTTATTAGACATTTGTTGGTGGTGAGAATCCCTGTTGTGATGTCCACTTCCTGAGATTGGTTGGGATAGAGAGCTTGTGAGAAGCCAAGCAGCAGAGCTAGAATGGAAAGAGACGCTCTGGACTCCATGATGCTTCAGTGTGGTTAGATGATCAGGAAGCTCCTTCACCATAGCACAGTGACAGCATACTGTAATCCCAGGCTTTTTATACACATGGACACCTACAGAAACAAATTGATGTGGCTTTTTGGGGATTAACGCTCAGTGTCCACTGTCTAATGTGTGGGACTATAGGGAGGACTCTCTGAACTCAACACTAACTTTAATACAATATGAAAGCAACCCAGGAGTCAGCAGATTGTTTGAATTTTCTGCACTAATGGGTGGGCTGTAGATCTTCAGGTTTGGTAACTGATATATGAATGAGGACTCACTTGCGTAATAAGGGGCTTATTGTTTAAGTCAAGATTAATACTGAATTTCCACTGTGTGTTTTAGCGGGGAAATATCTGTTCTCACAAGTTAAGGAAGGTAACCGATTATAAAGAACTATTTTATTTATTTGTTTGTTTATTTATTTTTACCATTTTATTTCATTTGTAAATAACCTCTATTACTGGGCAGCTCAACTATGTGCAGCTATACGGTATATTACTCTTCAAATACAGATATCCCATCCTGGGTAAATGTGAAATTTTATTCATTACAACTGCCATTACAGCTAAACCTTTATTCAGCACCAATTCAATCACTTTCTAAAAACACCCCAAATCCCTTTCTTAGGAACTCCATTTTACTTTGGTATCAAGCTCATACCTTTTGTAAAGAAGGCTCTTAAACTTTTATGATTCTCACCAATTTAGGGTAACAATGAATTTAAACCTGGAAGAGCCGATATGGGATTCAGGTTTTGGTCAAATAAAGGATTCAATTAAATGTAAAGATTTATATAGCGAGGGAATTCTAATGACCTTTGAACAGCTAGCAAACAAATATAACAATATATTTATTCTAATTTAAATATATTCTTTTTATAAGTGTTTTCTAAGAGATCCGCCCCCTAGGCCAAACCTGAGGGGTGGTTTCAAGGGATGGGAGTTTTATTGTGCTTTACATAAATACAATGTAAAAATCAATTTTAAAAAATTGTGAAGGGCAAAAGAACTAAGTGTTATGCAAAAAGACTACATAAAGTGCAAACTTGGCTTGTGCCACCAAGAGCAACAACACAAACAACAAGACACAGTTGAGGTAGTGAGGTGAGAACTTATTGGAACATAGGAAGACATAGGAAGGTGGGGTGAATATGTCACATTGAAGAGGACTAAGAGTTGGACAACACACGGGTTGACTATCTTGGTCACAGTTAATGGGCTGATAAAACGAGGGGAACGTTTGCGTGACAGTGTCTTTAGAGGAATGTCCTTGGTGGCCAGCATGACTCTTTCCCCTACATGTTACTTAGGGGTCTTAGAGCGATGGCGATCTGCCTGATTCTTGTACATCTTGGCGCCTCTGAGATATACTTGTTCATGGCCTCCCTTTCTTGATGTGCTAGTAAGTAGAGCCTGCTCTTAGGGGGAGAGGTGCAAGGGAGCACGTCTATTGGGCACTCATAGGGTCGATGAAGAGGAAGTGACATGTTATTGTGTAATTCGTTGGAGAGGTTGGAGAGGTTAGGAGTTTGATCAAGAGTGGCTAGAATGGGGGGAAGGAGAGAGTGCTGGGTGGAGACATGAGGGACTCAATTCTACGATATTGTGCTTGGCCCAGTCAATCTGGGGGCAGTGAAGTGATAGGCCAAGAACCATGGCGGTGTGTGACCTTTCAATGCCAAAGAGGCTGATCTCCTCAGAACGATTGCCCGAGATTTTTAGAGTAAGTGGAAGGATCCTGCGTGTGATAGGTGGGAGAGGGCTCCCATCTAGAGCCTAAACAGTTAATGGAGGTTCCACAGGTATGTGCTGTACCTTAAATAAGGACCAATAGTGAGGGGAGAAAGGTGGAAAAATGACCAGCACGCTGCTCTCGCCATCACTTGTTTTTAGATTTAATCTGAACATCCAAAGCAGTTACAAAATAAAATAAAACACATGCTTACTTTCAACAAAGCAATTCCAGTTGGCATCATAACAAATATTTGAAACTTTTAACATAAAACATGAATATGACATTAATTAAGTTAGAAACTACTGGCAACCAAATATCAGTCTGCATGTTGGGCTCTACAGCTGGACCATGTGCTTCCATGCTGCTAACTCTGTTAAACACTTATAAAACTAATAAAATTATAGAAAACACATAAATCTTTAATATTTTACTACAACAATAAAGACAGAACTATTAATGACATATTCATTTTCTTGTAATGCTTTGTGGAGCATAATTACCTTAAATAAGGACAAATAGTGAGGGGAGAAATATAGAAAAATGACCAGCACGCTGCTCTCACAGTCTCATTTATCTTACGTTCACACCGAACGCGGTGAGAGCGTCACAGTTCGCTCTCGTCGCCCTGCCGCGGACGCCTGACGCCGCTGTTCGCCGCTGTTCGCCGCTCTGACGTAGACCGAATGCCTTTCTTGTATTTAAAGGGGCCGCAGAGCAATCAAGCTTGTTGATCTTATGGAGACTGACCAAAATGTGGAAGATAACAAGAAATTGATTCATAGAAAGTGAAATGAATGACTTCTCGCCGCGTTCGGTGTGAATGCAGGGTTAGATTTAATGAGGGAATGTAGTGTGGGTAGCCCCTACTGGAGCTCCAAAGTAAAAGACATTACCAATGGATCAATGCATGATCAATCCGCCCCAGGGGAAAATTACCTATTTGTATTAAGCTTTTTTTGTTATCTCAGTGATAAATTCAAAAATAATGACCAGTTACTGTACACATTTGTAAATAATTAAAAATTACACGAAAACAGTGAAAACAGTACACTGAATCTCTGATTAAAGCAAAATTAACATTCCTCAAAATGAATTAATGTATAACTGCCACATTCTATTATAACAATATTCTATCTGTCACATATGCAGATGACCTACCTTCAATGACTTGGCTGTAGACACGCTGATCAAACCCCGGTCAGAGCCAGAGTCGACAAGTGCTTGAACTGGGTGAGCTTGACCCTTAATGATTAGGAGGGCGGGGAGCTTGGCTCTGGGGGCCTGCCAGAACAGCCATCCCCTAGCATTCCCATTCTGGCTAGAGGACACCTCCCCCTAACTGGGCAATCCTTGAACATGTGTGCTGAGCCCCCACAGTAGAAGCAAGCCTTCTCCAGACGGCAACGCCTCTCATTCGCGGAGATGCAAGTTCTGCCTAGTCGCATGGGTTCCTCCTGTTCATATGCTTGTGGTAAGAGGGGCAGAGGGGCGCTTATGGGTGGTGGAATCCTGGCTGGTCTCCGGACACACTGTGCCCAATTACTCCACCCATTGAAAATGGCCAGTGTCCGGAACTTGATGGCCTAGTCATAGGACGAGTAAGAACCTTGGCGAAGTCTTAGTAGCTGGTCACCCACCTCTTCCATGACACGAGTGATCAAAGACCCTCCTCATCCTCATAGAGCAACAGGGGTCGTGGGCATCCAAGAGCTCAGTACTCCACTCCTGGGCTCGTCCCGAGAGGAGCGTTATGACATATGCCACTTTAGAGTGTTCTGAGGTGAAGGTGGAGGCGCGCAGCTCAAAAATCAATGAGCACTGAGAGAAAAAGGAGCAACATGTGCCAGGATCACTCCTATAGGTAGAAGGAGCAAGTAGGTGTGGTTCTCGTGCGTTGAGGTCCTTGACTTTCCAATGCCGACTTTCCAATGTCATGTTGTCAAACTCTGCTGAAATTATTAAATTAATCTGCAAATTATTCTGTCAGGGAGGCGTGGCTGTATCAGGAACATGGAACGTGGATCATGGGCTGTGGAGATGGATTCAGGTGCAGGTGTAGATGCAGGCCATGAGCTTCCTTAGATATCCTGTTGTTCCGCAATAATGAGAGTGGAGGCGTTGGAGCTGAGCAGTGAGATCCGTAGCGTTATAGCAGCGCTGAGACGTGAGACTGAGCTATAGTTGTGAAAGCAGAAGCATTTGATCAAAGCTGTGAAATCAGTCCATGATGTAATAGTGCAGAGATGTTAAACTAAGCCGTGGTCATGAGGGCGGAAGTGTGAAATCTGAGCCTTGAAACCATGTCCGTTTGCAGAGGCGGACAAATTGTTGGGGACATCTATCTCCTCCTCTTGGTTTGGAAACAGCAGTGGCTGGTAGCCCAGACAGCACTGGAATGACGAGAGCCCTATGGAAGCAGATCACAGGGAGACTTCCATTGCTTGTTTTTTTTGTTCTGTTTCAAAGCCGAAAGACAGGACAAAAGGCTTTCCAGAAGCATGAGGTGAATTGAGGGGCTTGATCTGAAACGATGTCTGTTAGAAGACCATGAAGCCGAAATACATTGCGGTCGGTAATGGTCATAATGCAGATGTCAGACGGAGGAAGGGCCAGTGACAAAATCAACAAAGATATGGGACCATGGATGATGAGACACCGGTAGGGGTCTGAGAAGGCCAACTGGTTGTCGGTTGTCAACCTTACAACGGGTGCAGATGTCGCAAGCTGCCGTTGGTAAACATCCCTCCCTAACTCGGACCACCAGGATCGTTGTTGTATGACAAAGCAGGTCCAGGCGGTGCCTGGGTGGCAAGATAACCTGGATCCGTGGGCCCATTCCAAGACCTGTGAGTGTAGGTGAGGGGGAACATTACTTGATCCGGGCTCTTGGGTCAGGGCCTGCCGAACCTTGGTTTCAATGTCTAACTTCAAAGCTCCGATGAGACAATGGGACGGCAAAATGGTGTTGCATGGCGTAGGGTCCTGTGAAGAGGGGAACTGCCATGAAAGAGCATCTGGATTAGTATTCTTAGAGCCTGGCCAACAATGACCACAGAGCTTTATGTGCATTTAGTCTCATGTACTCAAGATTTCTATGGTCGGTCCATACTAAAACCGACAGCTCTGTTCCTTCCAGCGAATGTCTCCACTTCTCCAGAGCCAGCTTGATGGCCAAGAGCTCTCGGTCTCCCACGTAATAGTTCCTCTCAGCTGGGGATAGGCGACGGAAGTAGAATGCACAAGGGTGCATCTTGTTATCTTGGGTGGACTTTTGGGAAAGAATGCCCCAAACCCGGCATCGACCTCTACCACAAACTGGCAAGACGCGTCGAGGATAGTGAGGATGGGGACGGAGGTAAACCTCTTCTTAAGGTCGTAAAAAGCCTTATCTGCCTCCTCGTTCCAGTAGAATTGGGTCTTAGAGGTGGTCAGGGAGGTCAGAGGGGCTGCGACAGAACTGTACCCCTGGATGAAGCAACGGTAGAAGTTAGCGAAACCCAGGAACCACTGTACATCTCACCGCGGGGTGGGCAAGTAAGAGACTGATTTGACCTTGGCTGGTTCCATCTCAAGCCTGGAAGGGGGAAGTGGAGGAGGTGTGGAACTCGCACTTCTCGGCCTTGACATAGAGGTTGTTCTCTAAGAGCCTCTGTAGAAGCTGGTGAACGTGGCACTGATGCTCCTCCAGGCCCTGAGAGAAAATCAGGATGACGCCCAAGTAGACGAAAACGACGGAGTCAGGAAATCACAAAGAACCTCATTGGTGAGAGATTGGAAGATGGCTGGGGCATTGGTAAGACCAAAAGGAACCACCAGATACTCGTAATGCCCAGTGAGGGTGTTGAAGGCTGTCTTACACCAGTTTTGTGAAGGTGTCGGCTCCCTGGAGTAGTTTAAAGGTGTTGGCCATGAACGGAAGTGGGTAGCGGTTCCTGACAGTGATCTCATTGAGCTCTCTATTATCAATACAGGGGCATAGGAACCCATTTTTTTTCTTTGTGAAGAAGAACCCTGCCCCTGCAGGGGAGGAGGATGGACGGATAATTCCTGCGGCGAAAGCTTCTGTGATGTATGTCTAGGAAGACGGTTCTGGCCTCGACTGATGTTGAGAGCTGTTTCTGTGTGGACTTGGCTACAGTCGCTCAATAGTTCAGGACTGGAATTTCCTACAAGACTACCTGAGCCTCCAATAACTACCTGGACTACATATTAACATCAATTAAGCTCTGTTAACAACTTTTATACTGAACTGCCTGCCACCTAATACACAATATGAATGCAGATCAATTCCTGCTTTGTGTTTCACCCAAATGAGGATGGGTTCCCTGTTGAGTCCGGTTCCTCTCAAGGTTTCTTGCTACTGCCATCTCAGGGAGTTTTTCCTTGCCACTGTCGCCCTCGGCTTGCTCATCAGGGACTATCTGACCATTTTTGATTCATACACATTCACATTTCATACAAACTTAAATAATTCTTTTGATTGTGTAAAGTTGCTTTGCGACGATGAAAATTGTTGAAAGCGCTATAAAAATAAAATAGAATTGAATTGAATGTATGTGTTCATGGCCTCCCTTTCTTGGTGAGTCAAGGAGTAGTCTGACCCAGTCAAAGTCTCCGGAGTCAAAGTCTGTCCTTTGCCGGGGAGATGCGTGGGAGGGCAATCATACGGTCGGTGCGGTGGAAGTGACATGGCCCGGGTTTTGCTGACCTTTTGTCTGAGGTCATACTACTCAGTGGGAATATTGCCAATATCTGGAGTCTCCTCTGGCTGGGCTGGGGTGGGGAGTGTGCGAGAGGAAAGTGGAGGCACTACGTGGCACAAGAGTGACTCTAACCCATGATGACATGCTTGATCCAGTAAACCTGGGGGCCATGGAGAGCTAACAAGGGAAAGCTGAGGGCCAAGACAGCATGTGATTTCTTAATGACAAAAAAACAAATCTCTTCAGAGTGATTACTTGATGTCCTTAGAGTGAGTAGGAGGGTTCTACATGTGATGGCTGGAAGGGAGCTGCCATCTAGAGCCTGGACTACGAAATGTGAAAGGGATCTTAAGGTTATTGACCGTAACGGTGCTAATCAGGTTCCGGTCAGAGCCACAGTCCACGAGAGCCTGAACCGGATGAGCTTGGCCGCTAATGATTAGCGTCACAGAGAACGGGGAGCAAGGTTCTGGGAGACTTCTAAAGGATCGCCCTCTAGAGCTCCCAGCCTGGCTAGAGAGTGCCTCCTTTTGCTGGGCAATCTTTGAGCATGTGACCTGAGCCCCTGCAGTAGAAGCAGGCCTTCTCCAGGGAGCGGTGGCATCTATCCTCCTCAGAGATACAGGTCCTGTCCAGCTGCATTTGTTCCTCCTGATCAGTGTGTTTTACGGTGTAGAGGAGATGTGGAATATCCTGGGAGGGGGTGACCTCCGGAACAATTACCTTGAGCAAAGACGTGAGTCAGTCCTCCCAGCGAGATCCATGAGTTCATGGAGGTCAGAAGGAAGTTCCCGAGAAATTAGCTCATCCTTAAGTGCCTCCGACAGCCCCTGCAGGAAGACGTTTACTAAGGCTCTGTCGTTCCACCCGCTTGAGGCAGCTAAAGTCCGAAACTTGATGAAAACTCGATATGAAAGCGTAGTTCATAGGCGGAGCGTGATCCTTAATGAGGGCATAGTAGTCTAGTCCCAGCTTCACTGCCAACATGAGATCTGTCAAAGACCCTCCTCATTTCACCAGTTAAAGCCTCGAAACTCTCACAGCATGCGTCATGAGCGTCCCAAAGAGCCGGCCTCCACTTCCAGGCCCTGCCAGTGAGGCGAGTCATTACATAAGCCACCCGTGATCTTTCTGAGGAGAGCGTAGATACTTGAAGTTCCTTGAGATTGGAAGGATCTACACATTCCCGGTTCTCCTCCATAAGTGGGAGGAGCTGGCAGGCGTGGCTCCCTTGGGAGTTCTGGGATTGTGTTCTGACCTGTATGCGCCTGGAGACGTTGCATCTAGGCAGTGACGTTAGCGAGTGTCTGCCAGGTGGTGACGAATTCCTCATGGTGCTTTCCATGGAGGGTACCTTGATTCTCCAGCGCCTGTCTCATCCTGTTCAATCCTATTGGATCCATAATGGTGGCCAGATTATTCTGTCAGGAACGTGGAACGTGGACCATGGGCTGTGGAGATGAATCCAGGTGCAGATGTAGATGCAAGCCGTGAGCTACCTTAGATTTCCTGTTGTGCCGCAGTAGTGAGAGCGGTTGCATGAGAGCCAAGCAGTGAGATCTGTAGCGTTGTAGCAGCACTGAGACGTGAGACTGAGCCGTGGTCGTGGTTGAGAGTTCAAAGCCATGAGGTCCAAAACTGGAAGTTAAACTTGTACACAACTTGTATGTATGGTATACTTCCTGGTATGGAGCAGGAAATAAAAATAAAGCTTTGAAGGACCAGAGATCATCTGTACCTCTGGTGAGCAGATATAGGTGGTAGATTAGCTTGTTTGGCTAATCAAAAGTGAAAACAGGGCGAGTGCAGAGATAAGTGCGTAACGTAACTGATTTTTGAAAGCAATAAATTTGTGTAAAACAGTTTAACTAGTTTTATGTTTTATATGTAGCTATATATTTCTCCTTATAATTGCAAAACGATGCTGGACACGCCCGTGAGGAGATTTTTTTTTTATCATTTCATTGTCGTTTGCAATAATAAATAAAAACTACTTTCTCAAGCTTTTTATTTTCCAAAATTGTTTATTTTTATACTTTGACATTTATACTTTAATTATTTTTAAAAACACAACTAGGACATAAAATAATTAAACTGTTTATACTGTTTCATCTAATTATTTATTTATTTTATTTTAGTCAGCTGTCCAACTACAGGCTGATATCAAACCTCCCCTTTACCTCCAAGATTCTGGAAAAGATAGTAGCACAGCAACTATGTTCATATCTACATAGGAATGGCATTAACGAATTGTATCAGTCAGGGTTTAGGCCTCATCACAGGACAGAGACAGCACTTGTTAAAGTAGTAAATGGCCTCCTATTGGCCTCTGATCAGGGTTGCGTCACTGTTGCTTGTGTTGCTCGACCTCAGTGCAGCTTTTGACACTACTGATCATAGTATTCTCCTTCAGAGATTAAAAAATATAGTAGGAATTAACAAAACAGCCCTCTCATAGCTGTTTTTTTCTCATTAACTCTATTTGACTGATCGTTATCAGTTGTAGATTTAAATGGTGACCATTCTGCATGTTCTAAAGCGGAGTTTGGTGTTCCACAGGGTTCAGTTTTAGGCCCACTGATTTTTTCTATTTACCTGCTTCCTCTGTGCAATATAATTCGTAGTTTTCATTGTTATGCTGACGACATACAGTTATACGTCTCAGCAAAACCAGATGAGAAAAAAAGCCTACTAAAGTTAATCAATGTGTGCAGGACATAAGCGATTGGATGTTAATTAACTTCCTTCTGCTTAATCCTGATAAAAACAGAAGTTTTAGTCATAGGACCACAAGCAGCTAGAAGTAAGCTTTCTGATCACATTGTAACTTTAAATGGCCTTTCTGTTCCATCAAGTGCAACAGTTAAAAACCTCGGTGTGATTATAGATTCCAGCCTTTCATTTGAAGCTCATGTAGATAATATCACCAGGATAGCATTCTGTCACCTCAGAAATATTGTCAAGATAAGAAACATATTGTCACTAAACCATGCAGAAAAACTAGATCATGCTTTTATTACCTCTAGGTTGGACTATTGTAACGCCTTACTGTCTGGTTGTTCAACTAGGTGTATAAACAAGCTTCAGTTAGTCCAGAATGCAGCAGCGAGAGTCCTCACTAGAACAAGAAGATACGAGCACATCACCCCTATCTTATCGATTTTAAAATACTACTATTGATGTATAAAGGATTAAATGCTCTCACGCTGCAGTATCTGAGTGAACTGCTAGTGTCTTACGATCCTCCACCACGTCTTCTTCAATCAAAGGATGCAGGCTGCTTGTCAGTACCACATATCATTAAAACTACAGCAGGGGGCGGAGCTTTTTCTTACAAAGCCCCAAAGTTATGGAATAGTCTTCCAATTAATGTTCGGGACTCAGACACAGCTTCAGAGTTTAAGTCTAAGCTAAAAATCTATTTATTTAGCGCAGCATGTTTGTAAATAGATGAGCCTTAGGTAAAGGAGCAGATCTGGGGGACTCATGGACGTAGAGGATTCTGGTGAACTGCTATGTTTAGATGCTGTCCTCCCCACTCTCATTGTTCACTCAGGTTTGTTGACGGTGAGGTGATTGGTTGCTTTACATCTCAGTTCCCCTTCATGTCTGTGATTCCTTCTGGTTCTCCCTTTTAGTTATGATGTCATACTTATCCTGCCGGAGTCCCTGCTTGCACTCTGCACTAAAGATACATTCACCTGATACATTGCTTGACTATGACCAGACCTAACTGCCATCTCTACTTCTCTTCTGCTCTCTCCTTTTCTCTTTTTTCTCCTCTCACTCCCTCTCTCTCTTTCCTTGTACCTGTCTCTCTGTCGAGCTATACATGTCTCTCCTGAGCTGCCAGTGATCCAGACCCCCTCTGCCCCCTGGAGCTGTCCGACTCGTCCTGGTGTCCTGCTTCTGGTTGGAGATCTCATCGCATGTGGTCTGCCTGGGATGCGTGTGGTGACTGGGGACGGTTCCACTTTTCCAGTCCTGTACTCGGCTGATGCAGACAGCTGTTCTCTGAGGGCTTGTCACTTCAGTCGCTCAATAGTTCAGGACTGGAGTTTCCTACATTCTACCTGAGCCTCCAATAACAAACTGGACTCAATTTTAACTTAAACACGTCTCCTGTTATACTGAACTTCTCTCAAACAGTATGAGTGCAGATCAATCCCTGCTATCCGCTTTACCCAAATGAGGATGGGTTCCCTGTTGAGTCTGGTTCTGTAACGATGCAGGTCGCGCGAGGGCCAGAGCCATGCTTAAACTGTTCAGAACGTAAGCTGTTCAGAACAGGCAGATCCGCAAGCTGTTACCACGCATAGTTCTGAACAGACAAAAGCACGGCCATTTATACACACGGTTGCTAGGTTGCTACTCTCTCTCTCCCATAGGTCCTCGGTAAGGGCGAACGTCCCGAGAGGACAAGTTTTGTTTTGCTGGCCAGTGCCCCGTCCGTTCTCGCGTAGATGGCGGAGCTCTGTTTATTTTGTGTTTTCACTTTTCATTTATTTTCCTTTTAAGTTTCTTAATTAATAATCCCATGCTATCTCCAAACGGGAAGGTCTTCCTGTGTGTATCACAAGCACTCTCGCTAACTCCTATTTTGTTTACCTACTCTAACGTCCAGCGTAAGGGCTCTTATCATTAAAAACACCGCGTGGTGCGGCTCTCCATACAGGTTCCTCTCAAGGTTTCATCCTATTACCAGCTCAGGGAGTTTTTCCTTGCCACTGTTGCTATCGTCCTCGGCTTGCTCATCAGGAACAGTCTTATCAATTTGATTCATATACGTTCACTTCTAATACAAACAAACAAAGATATTTAATAAATTAAATAATGTCAATTGTTAAAAGTGCTATACAAATAAAATTTAATTGAGTTGAATTATTAGCAGTTTGTTCACCAAAGATTCTTTAATGTTTGTTTCGAAAGTTATTTTGTTTTGTTTTTGTTTGTTTTTTTTGTTGCGAAAAATGATAATACACAGCACTTCATGTAAAGAGTAGCAGCACAAACACATCAAAAAGACTGGGACGATAAGACAACCTTCATTAAACATGCAAACCTCAAACACCATTTCATTATATCCTTAAATTAAAAGAGATTTAAAGGTTATAGTCACTGACTGAATAACATTCTCATAATCAGACCAGCAGATCATTTCTTCATGTGATACAGATAATAACTTCATATTTGTTTGTGCAATTCCACAAACACCTCTTTTTTCTCCTGAATTTGCTCAGCTGATGAAGTTTCTGGGAGGAATGGGTCTCGGAACTCCGGAACCGTTTCTGGGAAGTTGAGAAGTCCAAACCGCAGGCTGTACGTTACTGTATGTGTTACTGGAACACACGAAGGAAAGAAGAATTTACATCGAGTCATTTTGCTGTGTAAGAAGTACAACACTAGGGGGCGAGCAAGCAGAAACTGCTGTCTTGTCTCTGACACTGGAGACTCCTTCCATACATGTTACATGTTAGAATCTCTTCGTTATTAGTCTGTCCATGTTTGTTAAAACATTTCTCATAATAAAATGTTTGCGTTTGCTGCTTTACAAAAAATATGAACCCGTATACCAGTCCCAGGTCAGGATAAACCAGTTAGTGAGTCTGTAGGAATAAATATAAATAGTGTGTGGTGTACAGATTACCTCGTTTCATCTGGAGAGTTGGACGGCAGATACTGAAACAAACACCGAAGACAAACATGATGAAGGCCACTGAGACTCGGCTGTTCACAGAACATGAATCTACGGTACAGTAACCCCTCCCCATTGTGTACAGCAGACAGTACAGGAGTTCTGGTCGTCCTCTGGCCCGAGCAGTGACATGCTCTTACTGCACAGGGATAAAACCAGCCGAATTTAATCTCTGCCTGTGTATTGTACACCTCAACCCTCCTCATCCTCATCGTTCTCAGAGACTTTGTGCATTAAACACTGTTACACACTGCAGAATGATGCGAGCTGACCTGTCGAATTACTAAGATTAAAAGGAACTTTAAAATGTACCTGAGGAGTTGTAGGAGGGAAGTGCATCAGTGGTGGAGGACATGCTAGTCTTTGAAAGTTTCTGCTCTGCTGGATGTTGCTCCACGTCCTCGCTTCGTTTCTCCTGTGAAGAGGGACATATGACACGGGTTATAAATACTGACTTAAGGTTTAATGCTAAACTAAACATGGTACTGAGATTACATTAAACACTGCACAACTCTCACAATCCCAAAACACCTGTAAACACTGTAAAGCTGTGGATGTCAGTCACATTGGCATTGTTACAGCTCAAACACACACCTGTTCAAACCCGGTTCTGAAGCAGGTGAAAACCTGGCTCTTCAGGACTGTTTCGACAACAATGATGGAACACGTTTAGAGAGGCTGCGACTTACGGTGACTACACCGACTTGGAGGAGTACACGTCATCAGTGACCAGCTACATCTACAAGTGCACCGATGAAGTCACTGAACATCAAGAACATCATCTCACGACCCAACCAGAAACCATGGATTACTGCGGAGGTGTGTTCACTTCTGAGGACACGAGACTCTGCCTTCAAAGCAGGGGACAAGGCGGCCCTAAGAACAGCAAGGGCCAAACTGTCCCGGGCCATCAGAGAGGCGAAGCGCGCACACGCTCAGAGAATCCACAATCACTTCAGGGACAGCGGTGACACATGGCGCATGTGGCAGGGTATACAAGCCATCACCAACTACAGGACTTCATCACCTGCCTGTGACAGTGACGGCTCCCTTCCAGATGCGCTGAACAGCTTCTACAGGCGGTTCGACATGCAGAACGACGTGACGGCGAGGAAGACCAGCCCTCCTCTGAACGACCAGGTGCTGTGTCTCACCACGGCTGATGTGAGGAAAACTCTGCACAGAGTCAACCCAACATCACAGGCAGAGTGCTCAGAGAATGTGCAGCTGGCAGATATTCTCACCGACATCTTCAACATCTCTCTGAACAGCGCCGTCGTTCCCACATGCTTCAAGACTTCCACCATCGTCCCCGTGCCGAAGAAGTCTTCTGTGTCCTGTCTCAATCACTACCGCCCTGTTGCACTCACACCCATCATCATGAAGTGCTTCGAGCGGCTCGTCATGAGACAGATCAAGACCCTGCTGCCCCCCTCACTGGACCTACTGCAGTTTGCATATCGTCCAAACCATTCGACGGATGACGCCATCTCCACCACACTCCACCTGGCACTGACACACCTGGACAAGAAGGACACTTACGTCAGAATGCTGTACATACATTTCAGTTAGCATTCCACACCATCATCCCCTGTAACTGGATCCTAGACTTTCTTACCGAAAGACTTCAGGCAGTGCGGATAGGGAACTATACCTCCAGCACCACCACACTGAGTACTAGGGCCCCCCAGGGCTGTGTGCTCAGTCCCCTGCTGTTCACGCTGCTGACTCATGATTGTGTAGCGACACACAGTGTCACGACACGCCAGATCTCGCCCACAACATAAGCACCTCCGCAAGCAGTCTAAAGCACTCCGGTTCCAGCACCTGCTGCCGCTTTGGATTAATCAGTCATGCGTATTTAAGGCGATTCAGGACACCCAATTATTGCCAGATTATTGTGCCGTTCATGCCTTTACTCTCGTGTTTGTTTTGCCACAGTTTATCGGTTACGAACCCACCTGATTTATTGTTTTCGTCCTTGTCTTTGCGTTACAGATTTGCACTCTATTTGGATTACCGGCTTTTTGAACCTCGCTCACATTTTGACCACGAGACTGCCAGCCCCTGGATTTATTGCCATTGGATCACCGGCTTTGAACTTCGCTCACGTCTGACACTGATTCTGGATTTGCACTCACAATTGGATCTACTGGTTTTGAGCTCAGCTTCCGACTTTTGATTACGAGATTGCATTACGTGCACTGGAATCTTTGACCTCACTAACTTGGAGTTTTGTGCTGCCTCCCTACACTTCCTGGTTCTCACAGACCGAGACGCTCTCTACTGGCTGTAAGTGTTTTTGCAGGATTATTCTCTCTGCCTCTGTCTGCTACTGGATCTCCGTGTTTTCTCCCTAGCGTCGCCCGTGACACACAGCTCCAATCATATCGTCAAGTTCGCTGATGACACGACCGTGGTGGGTCTCATCAGCAAGAACGACGAGTCGGCGTACAGAGAGGAAGTGCAGAGGCTAACGGACTGGTGTAAAGACAACAACCTGTCTCTGAACGTCGATAAGACAAAAGAGATGATTGTTGACTTCAGGAGGATTCGGAGCGAGCATTCTCCGCTCAACATCGACGGCTCTTCTGTGGAGATCGTCAAAAGCACGAAATTCCTGGGTGTCCACCTGGAGAAGAACCTCACCTGGACCCCCACACCAGCTCTCTGCACAAGAAAGCCCAACAACGTCTTTTCTTCCTGAGAAGGCTGAGAAAGGCACAGCTTCCACCACCGATCCTCACCACCTTCTATAGAGAAACTATTGAGAGCATCCTGAGCAGCTGCATCACTGTCAGACTATGTAACAGTTTTTACCCACAAGCCATCAGTCTCCTCAACACACACACACACTCAACACACACACACACACACACACACAAATCATTCAGACGAACTAAATAACATCAGGACTGAACTGATAAACACACACATGCACAATCACCCTGATCTATATCCATCTCAAACGGCTCATAACCACCTACCTGAACTGCTCTGGTAATATTTGCACAATATTTACTCTACTTTGCTATTTGCACACAATATCTTTTTTAAATCATTGCTGCTGCTTCAGAAATGTCACTTGTTTACTGCTGCTCTTCCCACTACCTCAACTCATACCTCATCACTCTTTAAAAAAAAAAGTACTGCAACGTGTTACATTGTTGTGTTTGTCATTCTGTAGCTCTTTGTTTGCACATTTGCATGTGCACTTTGTTGTCTATTGTTGTCTCTCCTTTGTATAGAAATTCAGTTTTTTTAGGTTTACTTAAAAATTGTAAATCTGTCACTACGTTGTTAGTTTGTTATGTGATATGAATTTATGTTGTGTAGTTAATTTATGTTGTTGCATGTATGTAGCACCTCGGTCCTGAAGGATCGTTGTTTCGTTTCACTGTCTACTGAACTGTGTTTGGTTGAAATGACAAGAAAAGCCGACTTGACTTGACTTGACACACTTTCACCTGGACGTGTCACAGAGAAATGCTAGCTGAGTTTTTTTACAAGAAAAATGTAGTTGCAGTGTTGCTCAGCTCTCGATTCTGATTGGTCAGAAGGTTTACCGACGGATTTGTACAGAACGAGTCTCCAGTGTCAGTTGGAGCGCCTTAAACACCTGTTCAGAGAGTCGCGTCTGAATATGTAGAGCAAGCCGAAGATCAACAGCACCAGAAGGGGGAGCACCAGCAGGAAGATGATGAGCAGGCCGTTCCTCAGCGAGTAATCTGAGAACAGGACACGTTTACAAACGCATGTTATTTATAATTAATAATAATTAATTTAATAATGAATTCATTTAATGTTAAATCAATTATAAAGAGGAGGAGGAGGAAACCTAGAGAGAACACTTCATTCATGTGTGCGTGTGTGTGTGTGTGTGTGTGTTTGTACCTATTTGAGCAGGTCCGCTATCCACACTGCCTCCTCTGCCCCGTGTGTTGCAGGAAGGCGGAGCCCAGCCGTTGTTGCAGTGACAGTGGCCCAAATCATTACACACCTAGAACACAACACACTCACGTCACACACTCACGTCACACACTCATACACTCGTTCTACTCGACTGCTCTCACTCTCCTATTTTATTTTGATCATTAAATAAGAAATATTAGGTGTTAGGACACACACCCCTTTGCTGTTGCAGTCCGTTGTAGCGTTACACGTCTGTTCTTTTGTCAGCTCTAATGAATTCACACACTGGAAGTTCATACACACCTGAGGACCAACAATGAATATTCAAAAAAAAATCATAAACATTAAAAACATACATTTTTGCACACATTTATTAAAAAGAAACAAAAAACAAAACAACTCAAGAAGTCATGTGCTCATTTACACTGTCACTGTAACACACTTCATACATTTTAAAAACTTATGAATAAGATGTAAGAATTTTCTTTATTTTATTGTGCATGTGATTCAGAAACACCCACACAGCATGAACGCTGGTGTAAGGGACCACCACTAGAGGGCACTGATTCAGTTGGTTTGTTTTGCTATTTTTGTTTGTGTACTCAGTTTCCCAGAAGGCACCTCGGTCAGGTGATGAGAGTGCTCACCCAAACCGAGGCAGCTCATTAAACAGCCTAGAAATCGCTGTTTGTTCTGGGAAACTGGGTCGAGCATTGTAAATAAATACTATTGTCATGTGTGTGACATTTTATGGTTTGTTCTATGTTTTGTCATGTTTAGTTTCATGGTGTTCTTAAGTTTACTTTGTATGTGGATTCATGGAGCTGTCTTATTAAATGTTATAGTTAGGTTGTATCTCCTCATGTGTAACTACTGTTCTGTGTGTCTCAGATTTACATGCCACATGAGTGGTTAACCGCTAGTAGGTTTAGCCGCTATTAGAGTTAGCCCCTAGTAGGATTAGCCTCCAGTATGTTAACCTCTAGTGGGATGGACTGCTAGTGGTTTTGGTCTCTAGTAGGTTTAGCTGCTAGTTTGGATTAGCCTCATGTGTGCCTAGCCTTTTGTGTCTCGGTTCTTATAGTAGGTCAGTAACTAAACCGGTTAGCCAATAACCAGTAGATACTAACCTGGTTAGGTCAATCATCACCTTCTCCAATAAACAGTGTAGCTACTAATCTAATTAACCACTAACCCCTCCCCCCTGCCTCTAGCCCTGCCTCTAGCCCCTCTGTGTCTCTGTGCGGCTCCATTTCCCCTTGTGCCAGCTCTTAGCCCTGTGTTTGCTTATAGAGCCCTGGTTGTTTTGTTTGGTGTAAATAAAGGACTATTTATGTTTATAAACCCCTCTGCGCTTAAGCCTGCCCTTCTTATGCCCACGGCAACAACACCAGCTGAACTACCTCCAGTAAGACCACCTGAGTTCATGACGGCTGGCTGATTATTTATCTGTAGAATGAGAACTGCTATCCTCAGGTTTAGCCGCTAGCTAACGAGCCTCATCCTGGCCCTGCACACGTTATCCCATGCTCAAGCTCGTATGCTGCTTACGACACTCGCGTGTCCATGCTGCGCTCACATGAGCATAAAAACTACACAGAGATTTCACGTTAGCATGCAGCACAGGATGAACACATCACAGATGACTCACTTTGCTTGGAGCACACACTGTCCCCGTTTTGACGTATCCCGGGTCGAGGACGTCGGTTCCCAGGTTGAAGTCTGTGTTCATGCACTTGATCCCCAGCTGTATTTCCTGGATGCTGATGGATGTCCCGTGTGGGAGTTGATTAAAGTCAAATCCCTCACACTGAATCTTCCCACACATGGAGTTACTGCGGAAAAAGTCGAGATTTTAAGAGCTGAAGCTGATCGCTTTTCCGCAGGTCCTCCAGTGCTGCACTTACTCTAAAGAACATGGGATGAGGTTGTTTCCGAAGTAGCCGCAGTTTCCAAACAGGTTGCCCTGTGTGTTCCCCTGCCTGAAGCACAGATCACTGGCTTTTACTGCACCTGAAAAAAAAACATGGTTACTGTAAAATATTAATTAAATATGTATTATTAAAAAAGATGACGGGAAGGAATTGAACACAACAAAATAAACAAAATGACCCCCACCCCACCCCCAAAGAGTTAGCTAAATGAAAGTATTAATTTACTCTGATCATGCCTTAAACACGATCTGGTACAATATTTATTAAAAGAAAAAAAGGCTTTAAAAAATTTCTTCCAGATCTGATTATGAGCCTAATACTGTTACCTAATACTGGTTTCCTCCGGGTTCTCCGGTTTCCTCCCACAGTCCAAAGACATGTCGGTTAGGCTAATTGGCTTCCCAAATTGCCCGTAGTGTATGAATGAGTGAGTGTATGTGTGTGTGTGTCTGTGCCCTGCGATGGATTGGCACCCTGTCCAGGTTGTACCCTGCCATGTGCCCTAAGTCTCCTGGGATAGGCTCCGCCCCCCGTGACCCTGAATATAGGATTAAGCGGTATAGTTGATGACTGAGTGAGTGAGAACAACATGCAAAGTAAGCAAATTACTGCCAAAAAAACAAAAGTCAAAAACTTAGGTCAGCTGATGAGCTGCTGGAGAAGGCTTTGCGTGATTTTTTATTTTTAAAAATATATATTAAAAAACATGATGAGCCAATAAACTGAGTTGAAAAGGAGAAAACCCTTTGGAAGATGCCAGGCTTTCCTTGTTTTCTTGAAACCACAACCCCCAGTACAGCTTAGGGCTGTGATTGGACAGTGACCGAGTTGTGAGTTCCTCATCATGTTGCAGTCACGCTCCACTGAAATGCAACTCTACTTCCCAACCTCTGGAGTTGATATAAAATAGATTTCCTTTCTATTCTAAGAAATAGAAAGTTGACGGTAGATACTTTGGCCGAAGAGCTGCTGGCACTGGTAGTCCATCGTCTGGCACCGCCCTTCGTAGCAGTAGGCGGCGCCGCCACTGCAGGTAAGACCGTCCATCAGGTAGAAGTCTCCCGGGCAGAAAGGTGAGCTCCCGTTGCAGAACTCGGGCAGGTCGCACTCGTTCACAGAGGATCTGCAGACCGCACCGGACACCATGAACTGGGAGAGATGCGGAGACAGTGGAGATCAGGATCAATTCATCATGCAGATAAATCTGAGAACAGTGAAAAAGCCGTGCTGTGGATATTATAAGAACGAGGAGGTGTTTGTGATTGATGTTATATGTGTGATGCCCTGTGAGACCCTTCATGTGGTTCTGCAGTTGCGCCTCAGGACCGCCCCCCCTCTCTCTCTTATCAATTCCCACTCCTCCATGGCTCCTCCTCCTTTTTTTTGTGTGTGTGTGTGTGTGTGTGTGTGTGTGTGTATGTGTACCTGACAGTCTTGGCAGCAGAGACCAGTAGCGCAGACTGAACCCTTTGTTAACGTGCATGTAGCTGCATTACAGCATTTGTTTTTGCAGTTCTGCAATCACACACACACACACACACACACACGCACACACACACACACACACACACACACACAAATTGACTTATTAATCATTATTAAACTGTTGAGTCTTTGTTTTTAACCAGAAACATAAATCCTGCACATAGCAAAAAGCTTAAAGCTTAGTTATGCTCAATGCTGAATCTTTTCACAGATAAAGTTGTCTGTTTCATTTACATTTAGCCCCTCTCACAAAAATCCATAAAAGGCAAAGGAAGCTGAACATGCTGACTAAATGGTGAAAGTGCTAAAGTGCACTAAATCTTCCAGCGATGCAGTTTAGCCGGTCACACACATAACCGGACTGACGCTCGGTGACGCCACCCGCAGGTTTACTGAAAAGCAGTTTAGACACTCAGCTGTGGGAGCGCTGTTCGTCTCTATCTTGTCTCTGTCTCCGCTTAAAACCATTTATTAATAAATATTTATTAATTAAGAGGAAAAGGACCTGGTTTTCAGTTAGAACATGACTACCTAACTCCGTTACCACCTACACGCTAGTCAGGTTAACTTTAGGCTTCCAAAATGCTATGGTGGCTAACATTAATTTATATGTTACTTTGCATTAGATTAAACTCCGCCATCCACCCCACATCAGCTCCTACACTTCTTATGGTAAGTTAAATTGCACTGATTCCAATTAGCTTGTTAGCTATAGCGATGCCCAATAGGCAGCTAGCAGTTTCACACCTGCAATGCAACTCAGATCAGCCACGCCCCTAATTATGCATAATTTATGGCCAAATAGTTATAAGTTTGACTTATTATTTGCATAGAACAACCATGCTTTGCATATTTGACATGAATGAGAAATCTAGCTACAGAGACCAAAGCCATTTTTTCTATAAACTTGTTTATTTCTGTTGAACATTTTAAAATGGGGCTCTATGGGGATTTCAACTAGTGGTCACTCGAGGAACTGCACAGCAGATGTTACACACCAAGGCTTTTGATTTCAATAGGTTGCCAATACTTTTGTTCTGCTCCTTTTAAACTTGTTCTGAAATCTTGAAGTAGTTTGAACTTGATGCCGTTATCAGGCATAAAGTCACAGTATCGCATCAGAAGTTATAAAGCCTGTAAGTCTTCTTCTGCTTTAATGTACAAACTCGCGAGTTACACGTAGCATTTAAACCGAAGTTTCAGCTAAAGCAAAATCTCCATTATATTTCTTTGATATTAATTTTACCCACACATTAAAACTAAACCTTTTTGTATTAATCACATTTCATACAAACCTAAATAATTCTTTTGATTGTGTAAAGATGCTTTGCGACAATGTCAACTGTTAACAGTGCTATACAAATAAAATTTAACTGAATTGTATTCCTGAAATTTGCCATCGCCATGATTGCCCTCTCTCGGCCGCACCTGGGGCGCTCCGCAGTCGCACTGTTCTCCCGCCTCCAGGATTCCATTGCCGCACTTAGCCTTTGTGATGACTTTCATCGGCACGTTCAGGAGACACAAATCTCCTTTACTCAGGGACAGCTGCTGGAAATCATTATCACTGCATGTGCTGAACGACGTCGACCCACTACACACACACACACACACACACACACACACACACACACACACACACACACACAGAAATGGAATAAATAATTGTTAAACAAAACCAACAAGATTCTGTTTATTAACTAGACCACAGCACTAGTTCTAACATGGTATCTGCTTGGTCATATAGATATTTATGTAAAGTATTTATGGAAGGAGTCTCCGGTGACTTCAGCACTTTATAACAGTCAGAGGAAAAGCTGTAACTATCCTTTTTCCAAACTTCTTCCTGTTTTTCCCCAACACTTTAAAACAGCCTGGTGGGACAGCTGTCATCTTCCCTCCCATTTCATATTGTTGATTATTTTCCTTAAACAGCACCACATGTGGAGTATTCCCCTAACAGACTGAGTAAGCATGAAGTACTGACGTAGCCTGAGAGTTCATGATGAAGTTGCGCCCATTACACTGCTGGCGTCCGTCATCATGGATCATGCCCAGATTGTGGCCCATTTGATGCGCCAACACGGTGGAGTAAAACTGCAGGTCAAAGTTGATGGGATACTGCAAAGAAAACAGACAAAAATATTGATGTTAAATATCTCTCTCTTACTCTTTCACTGTCTCTCTCTCTCTCTCTCTCACTCTCTTTGTAAAGTGGAACCTCAGATTGCGAGTAATGAGGTTTGCGAGTGTTCCGCAAGATGAGCAAAGATTTTTAATACATTTTGACTTGAAAAACGAGCAAGTCTTGGTTTACGAGTACCGAGTATCAGGTAACACACATGCGCTTCTTGTTTTGACGCCGAGCATCACGTGATCACAACTGAGCCAATGGTTTTTCTCTCTCTTTTGCGCTGCGGAATTGTGGGTAATCGTCACCCCTGCTTGGTCTTAGTGCCCGTCTCTTAATGGTATAATCAACAGAATCTGTGTGCCTATGTGTTTGTGTGTGAGTAAAAGTCATCCCGCAAAATTAGAGAGGAGAAAGTGTAACTGTGTAAGACAAGAAGAGGGAGAGGGTGTCACACAAACACACACACACACAGCGCATAGACGCACAAATACACACACACAGCGCCTGTGCGCACAAACACTAACAGAAACACTTATCTGTTAGGAATTAATTTTTTCCTGCAGGTTAATTTGTTTTTTGTTTACTTTATATTTTGTATTCATTATTTTATTTTTTTTGACATTTTTTATTTTTTGATCCAACAGTGTAAACCATATGTTTACATCAAATTAAATGTACTTACATTCCTCACTGTTCTTTTTTCTTTTTTACATAATACAGTACAATAATAAAATAAAAATGAATAAAATGAAACAAATAAATGAATAAGTAAATAAAATGAATAATAATAAGAAGAAGATAAACATGGTACTATTAATAAGAAAAGTCATTGTTACAATTTGGGGAGGTCAAAACTTAACTTAAAATGAAAATTCCCTAATAAATCATATTAAATCTTTGAGAGTGGAGAATGAGAGGAAGCTTACCAGGTATCAGTTTGAGAGATACACACATTGCAAATTTAAGCAAGGGGCATTTATGCTTCTACCAAATCTGGGCGCAGTGGCTCAACATATTCGATCCATTTGGACCAAATATTTCTGAATATGTCCATATGAAGGCGGAGGGAAAATGTAATTTTTTCCATAACATAAATATCAAATATAATATCAAACCACTCTTGCGATTTAGGGGGTTCAGGAAGCAACCAACGTCTTGTAAGAGCTTTTTTACCTGCAGTTACCAATATATCAAATAAGCGTTTCTCAGATCTTGTCTGGAGGCCAGTAATTCCTAGGGAAAATGTAGGAAAATGTAACGGGAGTGTGATGCTAAATATGCTTTCCATTGCTTTCTGAATATCCTCCCAAAAAGGCTTTATCACTGGGCAATCCCAGAATATGTGCCAGTGACTGGCTTCCTGAAACCCACACTGTCTCCAGCATTTAGTGTCCCCTCCCTCAATACATGCTTTCTGTTTTGGTGTAATAAAAAATCTGATAAGGCACTTCCACGAGAACTCCCGCCACATATACGAATTAGTGCATTTTGATGAGAATTCACATACACCCCGCCAGTCTTCAATTGATATTGAAAAATTACCTTCTTTTTCCCATTTTTTAAAAATATATTCTGTAGACTGAGGTTTATATTCCCTTAATCCTTTACATAATTTAGAAATAATACCTTTATTTAAGTTACCTTGTATGCATCTTTGAATAGTTTCATAATTGGGTCATCAAAGTCAGTTTTATTTCTGATATTTTTTTCAAAATGGTTGCGCAGCTGGAGGAATCTGTAGAAATCAGATTTATCTAGATTGTATTCTTTCTTCAAACTTTCAAAATCTTTCAATTTTCCCTTTTCTGTTAGAGAGTAGAATGTTGTTATTCCTTTTGAAATCCAGGATTTGAATCTGGAATCCATCTTATTAGGCTTAAATTCAGGGTCATACGCGCACCACTGAATTATTTGTAGTTTACTACTCAGTTTATATTCTTCCTTTATTTTGTTCCAAAAACTTAATGTTGCTTTAATCCATGAATTCTGGACCTTTTCTAGAAATCCTCCCAAGTTTTTATGAACCAATAATGCCTGTATTGGGGGGTCCTTCACTTGTGAAAGTTCAATATCTTTCCACCTAGCTTGATATATTGGGTTACATATATTAATTAGGTATTTAATTTGGGCTGCATAAAAATAATCCATAAAATGGGGTAATGCTAAACCACCTTCCTCCTTTGGGAGCTGTAATGTTTTTAACTTGATCCTAGGTTTTTTCCCTGGCCAAATAAATCTGGATATAGCCTTATTTAATTCTGTCCAATGTTTTATGGGAATTTCTACTGGAAGTGCTTGGAATAGAGAGAGATACCGTGGAAGGATGTTCATCCTTATTGAGTCAATCCTTTGACTAAGGCCAATAAAAGAAATGGCATTCCACCTGTCTAAGTCATTTTTTATGGTTGTTAACAATGGGTTAAAATTTGCCTCTATTAATGTTAAAAATTATTTTGTTAAGTTTATTCCTAAGTATTTTAGTGAATTCTGATCCCAGTTGAGATTAAATTTATCTCTAATATTTATTGGTGGTGTATAATTGAAAGTCAAAATCTGTGTTTTTTGTATGTTCACTTTATATCCTGCAAAATTGCCAAATTTCTCTAGAAGGTTCATTAATTCAGGTAGTGAGTTAGTGGGGGTACTTAGAAAAATCTAAATATCATCTGCATATAATGCCAATTTATGATCATCTCCATTAATACGTATACCTTTAATAATTTCGGTCTGCCTTATCCACTGCGCTAAAGGTTCTATGTAGAGTGCAAACAGCAAAGGTGAGATCGGACAACCCTGTCTTGAGCCACGTTCCAATATAATAGTATCTGAGAGACACCCATTTATTTTTATACGGGCAGATGGTTTACTATATAGTGTACGGATACCTTTAACAAAAATTTTGTGTAAGTCAACTTTATATAGAAAGGGCCAACTTACAGAATCGAAAGCTTTTTCAGCGTCTAAACTAATTAAAATAGTTTCGGGTTTTTCCTGATGAATATGACTTACTATATGTAGGGATCGCCTGATATTATCATGAGTTTGTCTTTGAGAAATAAACCCAGTCTGATCATTATGTATTAGTTGAGGGAGAATCTTTTCTAATCTTTTAGCAAGAATAGTGGTAAATAATTTATAATCAACATTTAGGATTGAAATTGGTCTGTATGAACTGCATTCCAGTTCGTCTTTTCCCTCTTTTGGGATAACCGAGATCACTGCTTCACTCCATGATGGAGGTATTTCACCCTCCATTAAGGTTGTGTTGCAGGCTTGAAGTAGAGTTGGTAGTAATTCACATCGGAAAGCCTTATACCATTCTGACGGAAAGCCGTCAGGACCAGGAGACTCCTTTGCCTTGAGGTTGGAGATGGCATTATTTAGCTCTGCTTCAGTTCTCTCTGCTATTAATGTCTGATTTTGTTCCTCAGTTGCAACTGGTACGTTAAGAGAGTTAAGAAATTGTTCTATTTGTTGACCATCCTTTAAGTGTGGCTGCGTGTACAATAATTTGTAGTAATTCTTAAATATTTTTTGTATTTCACTTTGTTTGTATTGTATAGTTTTAGAGTTTAAATCCCTTATTTTATATATTGTCCTCTCAGTCTGTTTGGGTTTTGCAGCCTCCTTGCTAAAAGCTTAGATGATTTAGAACCTAATTCATAATATTTTTGTTTTGTAAATTTAAGCTTTCTTTCAATTTCTTGCGTATATATTAAATTTATCTCATTTCTAATTTTCTTTATTTTAATAATTAGGTCAGATTTTTGTTCCTTTTTGTGTTGAGCTTCAAGCTCTTTTAACTCTTTATTGAGATTTGTTAGCTTTAATTGTTTTAGCCTCTTTTCATGGGCACAATAAGATATAATTCGACCCCTAATAACTGCTTTTAAGGTGTCCCATATTATAGCCGAGTTAACTTCTCCATTGTCATTGTCTTTTAGAAATAATTTTATATCTTCCCTAATTTGAGTCTGGAATTGATGATTATTTAGAATACTTGTGTTTAGCCTCCAAAGTGTTCTTCCTGGGTTATCTCTGATATGTATAGTGCAAGACAGGGGTGCATGATCGGATAGAGAAATGGGTCCAATATCGCAGCTTTGTATTCTATGTCGATCTCTCTTTAAAACAAAAAAATAGTCTATCCTTGAGTAAGCATCATGAGGATTTGAGTAAAAGGTATAATCACGGCCAGTTGGATAAAGATCTCTCCAAAGATCCAGAATGCCCAACTCTGTCATTAGGATGTTAATTTTCCTATGTAATGGTGTGAACTTTCAGTTTTTTGATGTATCTAATTGAGGGTTAAGGCGAATGTTCCAGTCACCACCACAAATGACAATAACTTTGGCTTCTATCATCAAATCAAACATTTTCCTATAGGAAGCAAAATCACTTCCTGGGGGGGCATAAATATTACAAACTGATATGATGGTGTCATCTATTTTACCTGTAACTATTATATATCGCCCTTCTTTGTCTGAAATTTCTGAGAGATGTTCAAATGGTATTTTTTGTGATATTAAAATTGCTACCCCCTTCTACGGCCTGTCTTATAAGATGAATAATAAACATTGGAGAATCCCATTCTCTTTAACTTTTCATGCTCTAATGATGTGATTAACATTAAATGTGGTAACTTTAAGGGTGTTCTTATTCATAATATTCGTTGTGTGTTAATAAGTTTAACTCCTCTCATTGTCACTCCTCAACCAAATGTACCTTAACAGCGCCTCTCCCAAAACGCAATTATTGAACATGTACCAGCAAAGAACAATCTCGAACAACACACCACCGTAACAAACGAGAACAGTTGTTTCCGGTGTAGAGGCTCGTTTCGAAAGAGCCTTGTGGGGCTTGGTGTAGAAAAAGCCTCCGTAAGGGAAAGTCCCACATTGTTTTCCCCGATTTTCTCCCTAATTTAGTCGTGTCCAATTCCTCCCCGTCACTAGGGGGCTCCCACATTAAGGCTACTACTACCACTCAGCCGGGAGGGCTGAAGACTATCACGTGTTTCCTCCGAACCACGTGACGCCAGCCGACCGCATCTTTTCGGCCAATCAGCTCTCTCTAGACCTCCGGCTGCGAGAGGTTACAGCACCTCCCGGGATTCGAACTAGTGATCTCCGGATGATAGGGCGAGGGCTTTACCCACTGCACCACTCGGAGGCCCAATTCGTTTCTCCTTTAACACTTTCTTGGCTTCGGCGTACTCCCCTCACTTTTTAAACACTTCAGGGGGGAAGTCGTGGTCAACAAAGAAACGAGCATCGTCGCAGAACACCTCTTTCTTCTGCCAAGCTCTTTGGAGCACTTCTTCCTTTACCCGATAACTGCTGAATTTTACCACTATTGATCGTGGCTTTGCACGTGGATTGTTTGGTTTCGGTAGTAATGCACGGTGTGCTCGCTCAATCCCAGTCTAAAGCGCTTTTTAGCATGTTTTCAAGAAAGTCAATCATATCTGTACCCTCTTTTTCCTCGGGTATACCATAAATCCTTAAATTGTCTCTACGAGCACGTCCCTCCTGATCTAATAATCTTGCTTCCAGATTAGCTTGGCATTGTGTTAGCCGCTTAATTAGCGTCAATGCCACTTGTAACGCGGTTTCAGTCTCCTCAATTCTTTCCTCTGCTTCCTCCAGTCTGTCGTTTGTTCTTTTCAATTTTTGTTTAATGTCAGAAAGCTGGACCTTATTGTCGTTTCTGAATTCTCGAAGTTCTTTAAGAATGCACCGTAGACTGACCTCAGGACAAGTTTCGTCACGTAGAGCTAATGTCGGAGAATTGTTTGTGCTACTTTGCCTATCTTCAGGTTCATTTTCTACAACATTTGTTGTTGTCCTACTTCTAGTAGTAACCCCTTTCTCCATTGTTGCATTACAAACTCACAAGTTGTCACAAAATCAAATTTACTGGGGTTATTTTACAAAACCGTCGAGGAGCTCGATAATTAGGCTGTCATCCTCTTGGTGGCGTCGGCAATCCCCTGTATTCATTATTTTTATCTGATTATTTTTTAGTTGTGGAACGAATAATCTGAGTCATTATTGCTTATGGGGGGATTTACTTTGGTTTACGAGTGTATTGATATACGAGCATGCTTTGAAACGAAATAACAAAATATGCTCGCAATCCAAGATTCCACTGTATATATACTGTATACTCTCACTCTCTCACTCTCTCTCTCTCGGTCTGAGCGTGTGTACTGGGTGTGATGTGAAAGGCTTTTTGTCATCTTGCCAAGTTTAGAAAGAATTTTCCCCCACCATAGTTAATGTTACTACAAAAAAAAAAAAAGATACAAGTTTAGAGTGAGAGAGAGTGGACAGGGCACCATGGCCTCTGAGGCCGGTGGGGAGACATTGTCTCTGCAGAATGTCATTAGGTGTGTTCCGGACGTTGGAGTACAGATAGAGGAAGTAATACTAGTGGTGGCGCACTTTGAGAAATTCACCAGCTCCATGAACCCCATCCTGCTCGGGTGTAAGAGCTCCAGTGTGAAACATGTCATGTCCTTTTGCAGGCAAGTTTTTATGATTTTAAACAACCAGGAAGAGACATTAAACGTAAACTTTAAGTGCAAGGTTGGTAACAACAGCTATACTGTCTTTGAGGGGACAATAAATTTACACTGCTATACAAACTTTACACTGATTACTTTTCATTGTGTCAGTCATTTATGCAGTGTTGTCCTATGAAAAGATATAACTAAATATTTGCAGAGATGTGAGGGGTGTCACCTTTGTGACATACTGTATAAGAAATTATGTTCGCCAAAGTAAAGGATCTGTTACACCACTTATTCTGGATTCTGATTGGTCGGATTAAAATAGATTTATATTAGTGTGCTTATTACATAATACATTCCACTCATATTCCAGTTGCTTCTGACATGAATAACAGACACTAAGTTCAGGATCAGAGAACCCAGTCGGACCTGTAACACCAGACAGCACCATCGGGATGAGACTGACTGGCATTTCATTACTAGAGTATTAGAATGAGGTTTAGGTTTCTGACCACGCTGATTCCCCCGCCAGCGCTCGCGGAGCAAACCGTCCCGACGTACGCCATGCCCAAAATCCCTCCGCTGAAGGCTCCTGGTAGCCCCCTGGAAAGAGAAAACATATACAAGGAGATGAAACAGGAGCAGGACGACAGCGTGATCTCACACAGACTTCCTGCTAGTCAGGGTTAGTCAAGACAGTAATACAAAGTAATAGAACAATATTTTTATATAAAATTCTTTTTATTATTTGCGCTAATTATGTCTCTGGAAATCAGTACATTCATGATCATTACTTCTTGTTCTAGTAATAAGATCTAGTTCTGCGTGATGCTGCTAGTGCGTCAAAACCAAAATGGGGGACCCGGTTGAACCTGATTATTCAGCTCACAAAACGGTAAAACTTGTAGCCGACTAGGGGGACAAAATTCTGCCTCATCACCGCTACTCCCTGTGTGACTTCTTCCTCTTCCATCACTTCATGGCAGGTGTGTAAAACATGACAAGTTGATTACGAGGTGGAGCTTTTCATCTATTATTTGGAGAAGTTTGTTGCCCTAAGTGGAGGATATATAGAGAAGGACTAAGCTCACGACCAACGTTCGCTTTCATGACATCATTTTTTCGTAGCAATAATAACAATTTTATGACCGCCCCCTCAATTTTGATCTTAATACACACTGGGAAAAAGAAATACACTTTAGTCTATTACAAATATTTTGAAATCTTCGATATAACATTGCAAATATACAACAAAAAGTTGTACCATCGGCTAATATATAAAAAGTATACTAACGTCATACGTCAAATATTTTATAGGAAAATATACTTTAAGCGAAAGGTTGGTCTGATTTCCAAAGCGCACTTGTTCAGCATGAATAAGAAAATATAGTCTCAGAATAATTTCAGTAAAATGTAAATGTACTTATTCATATGTACTTATTTACTTATTTTTATATTTAATGCACAGTTCTCCCGTGCATGTGCTTTCAGACTCGTTTTTACATGCTGAAAATTCTGCTCGTTCAAGATCATTTGTGTGTTTGAACTCTGTCTCTTCTATGTGCTCACGATCATAAAGCTACACTACAGCAGCGTTAGAACTCTGCAACTATTCCAGCCAATCAGAGACTAGAATCGGCGCAACACCAGCCAATCAGAAACAGAAGAAAGCCGGGCAGATTCGGACCGTCTGTTTTCTGATTGGCTCCCCAGTTCTTCGGCTCCTAGTTTGAAATCACAGCTGGAAGTTGCATCATCGCGTGCGTTAGTTCTTATCGTTATTATTTTATTTTCATTTTATTTCAAGGTAAATTTCATGGTTCTTATTAAGTAGTTTAAAATGAAATACATAGTTTAAACTATAGAATGTATTGTCTAATGTGTTATTGTTACATTCCATGCACTTTGCTGCTAGTATAATGCTCCGTAGCTCCGCCCTGTTTTTAGTCTCAACACACCAGGTTTAAACTAATACTGTTCCTGTATATTCTAATAGTAATGTCTGTCTTTGTTCAGACAACAGTTGAATTTTTTGTCTGCTTGTGAGACAACCTGAAGTTTTGTTGAGCATAAACAAACTATACTACTGTTTTTTGTGTTATAATCTTGTGCAAATTAAATCAGTTGAATTCCTGAATAATATCTGCCTGATAATTACTGATGTAATGTGTTTCAAAAACATTTTATACATTTATAGAAAATGCATTCAGCATGTATAAATGATCCTAAACAAATACTGGTAACACATTTGCAGTACAGTATTATAGAAGACTGTGTGTATTGTATGATATATTACAGTATATTTGTATTGACCACACAGTGGACTGTTTTAGTGTTTGGAATTGTCCAGTAGTATAACAGCATGCTACTGCTGCAGTAGGAATATATTCAGAGTATATTACTCATGTATTTTTAATGCAGTAAGAATTGCTGTAATATATAGTACAGAGCAAAAGTTTGGACACCCCTTCTCATTCAGCGAGTTTTCTTTCTTGTGTTCTTTCTTGTGTTCTTCAGCCCAAACGCGTCTCTTCTGCTTGTTGTCTGTCCTTAGCAGTGGTTTCCTAGCAGATCTTCTACATGAAGGCCTGATTCACACAGTCTCCTCTTAACAGTTGTTCTAGAGACGTGTCTGCTGCTAGAACTCTGTGTGGCATTGACCTGCTCTCTGATCTGAGCTGCTGTTAACCTCAACTCAACTCATCTTTATTTGTATAGCACTTAAAAAAAAACAAGAATGCCCCAAAGTGCTTCACATACACACGTGGACAAAATTGTTGGTACCCTTCGGTCAATGAAAGAAAAACACACAATGGTCACAGAAATAACTTTAAGCTGACAAAAGTAATAATAAATAAGAATTCTATGAATGTTAACCAATGAAAGTCAGACATTGCTTTTCAACCATGCTTCAACGGAATTAACGAAATCAATGAAAAAAAAATGAACTCATGGAACAGGCCTGGACAAAAATGATGGTACCCCTAACTTAATAGTTTGTTGCACAAACTTTTGAGGCAATCACTGCAATCAAACGATTCCTGTAACTGTCAGTGAGACTTCTGCGCCTCTCTGCAGGTATTTTGGCCCACTCCTCATGAGCAAGCTGCTCCAGTTGTTTCCGGTTTGAAGGGTGCCTTTTCCAGACAGCATGTTTCAGCTCCTTCCAAAGATGCTCAATAGGATTGAGGTCAGGGCTCATAGAAGGCCACTTTAGAATAGTCCAATGTTTTCCTCTTAGCCATTCTTGGGGGTTTTTAGCTGTGTGTTTTGGGTCATTGTCCTGTTGCAAGACCCATGACCTGCGACTGAGACCCAGCTTTCTGACACTGACCAGCACATTTCTCTCTAGAATCCCTTGATAGTCTTGAGATTTAATTGTACCCTGCACAGATTCAAGACACCCTGTGCCAGATGCAGCAAAGCAGCCCCAGAACATAACAGAGCCTCCTCCATGTTTCACAGTAGGGACAGTGTTCTTTTCTTGATATGCTTCATTTTTCCGCCTGTGAACATAGAGCTGATGTGCCTTGGCAAAAAGTTCCATTTTTGTCTCATCTGTCCATAGGACATTCTCCCAGAAGCTTTGTGGCTTGTCAACATGTAGTTTGTCATATTCCAGTCTGGCTTTTTTCTGATTTGTTTTCAACAATGGTGTCCTCCTTGGTCGTCTCCCATGTAGTCCACTTTGGCTCAAACAACGACGGATGGTGCGATCTGACACTGATGTTCCTTGAGCATGAAGTTCACCTTGGATCTCTTTAGAAGTCTTTCTGGGCTCTTTTGTTACCATTGGGATTATCCGTCTCTTTGATTTGTCATGAATTTTCCTCCTGCGGCCACGTCCAGGGAGGTTGGCTACAGTCCCATGGATCTTAAATTTCTGAATAATATGTGCAACTGTAGTCACAGGAACATCTAGCTGCTTGGAAATGGTCTTATAGCCTTTACCTTTAACATGCTTGTCTATCATTTTCTTTCGAATCTCCTGAGACAACTCTTTCCTTCGCTTCCTCTGGTCCATGTTGAGTATGGTACATACCATGTCACCAAACAACACAGTGACGACCTGGAGCCCTATATATAGGCCCACTGACTGATTACAAGATTGTAGACACCTGTGATGCTAATTAGTGGACACACCTTGAATTAACACGTCCCTTTGGTCACATTATTTTCAGTATTTTCTAGGGGTACCATCATTTTTGTCCAGGCCTGTTCCATGAGTTTATTTTTTAAATAATTCTGTTGAAGCATGGTTGAAAAGCAATGTCTGACTTTCATTGGTTAACATTCATAGAATTTTTTTAATTATTACTTTTGTCAGATTAAAGTTATTTCTGTGACCATTGTGAGTTTTTCTTTCATTGACCGAAACCAACAATTTGTCCACGTGTAAATAATAAAATAATATAGTAATATTATAAAATAAAATAAGGAACTAAGTTAAGAAATTTAAAATAATAATAAAAAATAATAATAATAATAATAAATTATTAAAAAGGAACATAATTAAAATCACATCACACACAATCTCATGTTGGTTTAAATGCCAGAGAAAACATGTGAGTTTTGAGATGGGACTTAAACACCCTCAGTGATGTAGCCTCACAAATGGTCACGGGCAGGTCATTCCACAGTTTGGGTGCCGCCACAGAGAACGCCTGATCATCCCTGAACTTGCACTTGGTCTTGGGTACCATCAGCAGAAGTTTATCTGATGATCTGAGAGTCTGTGATGGAGCATATGGCTTAAGCAGATCCGAGAGGTAGGACGGGGCATGGCCATGAAAACATTTAAACGTGACCAAAAGAATTTAAAAATGAAATCGGTACTGTACCGGGATCCAATGAAGAGAAGCCAGAACTGGAGAGATATGTTCTCTTTTACGTGTAGACGTTAATAGTCGAGCAGCGGAATTTTGGATCAGCTGTAGCCGATGTAATGCTGCTTGAGAAACCCCAAAATACAGGCCATTGCAGTAATCAATACAAGTGGTGATGAAGGCGTGGATGGCTATTTCAAAAAGTCTAAAGGACAAAACAGGTTTAAGTTTTGCCAATTGCCTTAACTGAAAGAAACTGGACCGAACTCGGCACTGATCTGTTTATCAAATTTAAGGCCATGGTCAAAAATAACACCTAAATTCGACACTGTGGGTTTAACATATTGCTCCAAAGCTCCTAAATGTAGTGTTGGAACTCTACCTCTGGCACCAGGACCAAATACCAAAACCATTGTCTTTTTATCATTAAAATTTAAAATTTTGGGCTAACCATGCCTTTATGTCATCTAGACATGTTGACAGAGCCTTGACAGAGTAGCCTTCCTTCTGCTTTAACGGGAGATAGATTTGACTGTCATCTGCATAGCAATGAAAGGAGATGCCATGTTTTCTCAGGATATAACCGAGCGGCAACAAATATAACGAGAAAAGAAGGGGTCCACGGATAGAACCCTGTGGGACTCCATATGTCAGAGGAGCTGATGAGGATTCCAGATCTCCAAGGCTAACCAAAAATGTTCCATCAGTAAAATAGGACCTAAACCAGTCTAGAGCTGCCCCCGTAATTCCCACCCAGTGTTCTAGGCGTGACAGAAGGATGTCATGGTCTACTGTGTCAAAGGCAGCTGTTAAATCAAGCAGCAGAAGAATCACAGAATCACCAGAATCCGTAATACGATAAATGTCATTTAAGACCCTTAACAGAGCTGTTTCATACTGTGAAGAGCCTTGAAACCAGACTGAAAAACCTCAAGAATTCCATGCTCACTAAGAAAACTTATTAGTTGTGTATAAACTACTTTCTCCAAAATCTTGGAGACAGAAATGGTAGCTTGGAGATTGGTCTGTAATTAGAAAACACAGACGGATCAAGATTAGGTTTCTTTAACAAAGGCTGCACAACTGCATGTTTAAAATGTCTGGGTACCACCCCAGATCCCAAGCTGCTATTTATAATATTTAAAACTATAGGACCTAGAATGGGAGCCAATTCTTTGAAAAGATGCGGAGGAATGGGATCAGCAGGAGATCCTGCAGGCTTCATAACATTTATAATCTTTAACAGAAAGGAAAGAGAGAGAGGCTCAAACTGGTTACAAACAGCAGAGCTAGAGACAGAAGCAGAGATAGATGGGTCCCATGCAGGAGATGTAATAAGAGCCCTTGTAAAAGAAACCTTATCAATAAAAAACTAGAGAAAGTTTTCACACACTGCATAGGAGCTTTCGAAACTGACAATTTGGGGGCCATCAAGAATAACATTAAATGACTGAAATAAAACGCGAGGCTTATGACAATTAGTTAAAATTAACTCAGAGAAATGTTTGGTTTTTGCAGCTTTTACACTTTAAAAGTTTTCCCAATTTTTTTCGGACTGACTGACCTTCATTTCTTAAAGTAATGATGGCCGCTCGTTTTTCTTTACTTAGCTGCTTTTTTCTTGCCATAATACACATTCTAACTCTTTGAATGAGAAGGGGTGTCCAAACTTTTGCTCTGTACTGTACATATAATACATTAAATATGTACTTTAATTTCATTAATTACTGTCAGGCAGCCATACTGTCTACACGCAGCCATATATTTTAAGTGTACTAAGTATACTCAAAGTTGTTCCACTTTAGCACACAAAAGTATATTTAATACACTTAAAATTGTGCTTTTGTACAGTTTAATTACAACTTAAATACACTTTTAAGTACAAAATGAGTTGTTCCAAAATAGCAAACTTCAAGTATACTAATCATTAGTCTGGATCAAATACACTAAAGTATACTTTGGCACGCTAGGATTTAATATACTTAGCATACTTTTTTTTTACTTTGGACAAGACAGAAATTGTGACTACATTGTTACGAATAATGAGATGGACACTGTTGCTCTGTGGACGTGTGAGCTGTTTAGGAGTCTATCAGCTTACTTTTGGTTTTACTTAAATCTGATTAGAACATGCTTACACTTTGCAGACTTACACGATGAGCTGGCTCATGTCACTTCCGATGCGTGGTGTCAGACTATCACTCCTCCATTTCACAAAATCCGCTAGAACATCTTTTGGGTCTTTGTTCACATCGAAAGGGTTTCCCGTCTCGAAAATCTCTATACCCACCAGGACGATGCGGACGTTCAGCTCCTGGTAGTACTGCAGACAGAGATTACGCTCAGGTCAGGATGATGCTGAAGGAATAAAGCGCTCTGTCTCCTGCAGGTATGGGAGGATAATAAACGAGGAGGTGGTGCGATGAAGCGGATTCACCATCACCATCCCGAAGTTGATTATTTTCCAAAAACAGCACATCCACATCACTGCAGTGTCAGGACAGGCTTAAACACAGAGATATCGGTCACAAGGCATCAGGAATCAGGTCTCACCGCGTCCAGGTAATTGGCGAGTTGTACCATTTCGTCCATCACGGCAGTGCGGTTGCCCTTCATCTTGATAAACTGGCGAGTAAACAAACATATAAACAGTGGAACAAGTACAATTCTGTAGTTATTATTTATCTGCATATGAATAAGATTGAGACACATACTCTCAGATTGTCCACCACTAACACCAGCTCCACGTAGCGGGTCTGAGGCAGGGAGCGCTTTTTCTGTCAGAGAGACCAAGACGTATTAAATCAGCGCAATATCTACATATAAAGTTAAAAAATATTCTGACTTCGGTGTTGTTCAGAAGGTACAGGAGAGTTACAAGGAGGGGCGAAGTTTGTCTAGAACTTAATTAAAACTGGATCAGGTGCTGTTCTCTGTGCTGGGCAATAATGACTGTGTCTTCAATTAAAGGAGGCGTTAATGAGATCATTACACTAACAGGGATATATATTGCTTTTGAACACATCATTCATTGCTCCCATTGCACCTGTTCTCAATCTCTAATCATCACAGCTCCCTATTTAACATGCTTCCAGACAACAGTTCACCAGATTGTTGTGTGCTACTCAGTATCCCAGCGTTCTTGTCTGTTTTGGCTTTTCAGATCTCGACATGCTCTATTTCACTAACCTCGCCTTTGCCTCACGTCTCGGATTTATTGCTTTCTCGGGTTTACAGTTGCCGGACTCCGGGATTGTCTCTCGACCACAAACTTGGACTACGGACTCTCTCGACCTACCGGTTTTGATCCTCGCCCGTTTCATGACCACGATGCCCAGGTTCGCTGTTGCTACACATACAAGACCTTTATGGATGAAATGAGAAGAGTTTTCAATCGTTCATTCACTGGGCAGCAGGCAGCAGTTTTAAAAACATGAACTACACCAAGGATTCCAATCTGTCTGTACGGACTATGGTTCAATCTTGTGGATGGGAAGATCAGGCATTCTTTGACATATTTCTCTGACCCAGTCAAGGATTAATCAGCAGCCAGAGAGCTCCCATCCAACCTATAGCAGATCATTGAGCATCTGGCCCCACTTGAGTTCGTCCATTAAAGAAGAACTCAATGATCGACCGTGTGCACATCTCGCCCAAGGAACACCAGCGACGGGAGGATGACGGGAGTAGACTTGAAGTAGGTGCGTGCTTCTACTGTGGTCAGATCAGCCATGCAGGAGTTGGAGCCATGCTCTCTCAAAGAACAATCAAGGACAATGAACTTCCTGCTGTCTCATGCCCACTGAACACAACTATGACATCTGGGATTGCAAATTACTAGTAGTTAAGCTATGCCTTGGGGGAGTGTAGAAACTGGTTGGAAAAAGCTGAACACCCATTTCTTGTCTGGACTGATCATGAGAACTTTGAATATCTCAAGTAAGCAAAGAGACTCAACTCACATCAAGCACACTGGTCACTATTTTTCTCGTGGATTAATTTCACACTGATACCATCCAGGATCCAAGAATACTAAGCCCGACGCCCTCTCCCGACAGACCCCCTCCCCCACATCCACTATGGAGACCATCCTCCTACCCCAGTGTCTCATAGCTGCAACTTGGCTGGATGTGTAAAACCTTGTTCTGCAATCCCTTGAGCAGGAACCAGGTCCCAGCAATGTCCCGTCTGAGCTATTTTTGTTCCCATATCTGTTTCGTCCTTAGAAAGTCTTGAAATGGGGCCACAGCTCCAGGCTAGCATGTCACCCAGGGGAGATCTTTGTTCCATCAAGAATGATGGCTAGCCATCAAGGAGGATGTCAAAAGTTTTGTGGCATCCTGTGATGTCTGTGCCAGAAAAGACAACAAATTGTCCTCCTGAGGGTCTCCTAAGACCCCCCCACAGCTTCACAAACACACAGAAACTCTGTTCTGTCGCGATTATTTTCAAAGGTAAGGTGCTGGTTCATTTGTTTTTTAGTTTTTTTTTTACTTTACAGCAGTAATTCCCATAGTATGCGCCAACGCCAGGTCAGAGAGATTTCTTTTTCCCCTGTTAAAATGGTGTTTCCGTTGTGTGTGTGTGTGTGTGTGTGTGTGTGTGTGTGTGTGTTGTGAAACTTAAAAAGTGATTCCCTTAGTATGCGCTCATGCCAGTCTCAGAGAGATTTCTTTTTTCCCTGTTAAAACGGTGTTACCGTTGAGTGTGTGTGTGTGTGTGTGTGTGTGTGTTGTGAAACTTAAAAAGCGAGGTGGGAGGGGAGCTATAGAGCCGATCATGGAGTAGGACGTGTTTTGTCGGGCTCTCGCTGAATAATATCACTTTATGTTAAAATCCTTTAGTGAATTGGGATTTTCTTTTTTATACTCTTGGTAAATTTGGTTTCGGCCCTAAATTTATATCATGGATAAAAGTGCTGTACTCATCCCCACTGGCTGCCGTTCGGACAAACAGCAACTTATCCCCTTCCTTTGAGCTTCAGCGTGGTACGAGAAAGGGCTGCCCTTTGTCACCTCTTCTCTTTGCTGTGGCTATTGAACCACTGGCTATCGCATTAAGGGAAAATGCCAATATTAAAGGTGTCTCCCGTGGGGGGGTGGAACACAAAGTTTCCCTGTATGCTGATGAGATGCTGCTTTTCATGTCCGGTCTTCATCACAGCCTCCCAAAACTTGTGGATTTACTGAAAGACTTTGGTGAAATATCTGGCTATAAGGTTAATCTACAAAAAAGTGAAATAAAGCCGATTAAAAACTATATAGCACAGTTTCCTGACTCGATCCCCCTTAAGATTAGTCTCAGAAAAATCTAATATCGAGGGATTTGGATAACACATAACCATGCAGATCTGAATAAGGCGAATTATCAGCTTTTACTTTCCAAAACAAAATTAGATCTGGAAAGATGGGACCTGCTGCCTCTCTCTTTGGGCGGAAGAATAAACACAGTTAAAATGAATCTGTTTCCAAAATTCCTTTACCTGTTTCAGTGTCTTCCAATCTTTTTAACAAAATCTTTTTTCAATAACTTAAGTAGTCAGATTTCTACTTTTATTTCGAATAAAAAACAACCACGTATTAAACAAAGTATCCTACAGACGCCCGTGAATTAGGAGGAATGGCACTTCCGAACGTTCTTTATTATTATTGGGCTGCTAATGTGAGGGCCATGTTATTCTGGGCGCAGTGTGCCGTCAACCCTCCCGTCTGGGTGGCTGTAGAGGAGACATCCATGGGATCAACATCTCTCTCATCATTATTATGTGCTAAATTGCCACAAAAACAACCCACATCTTCTTTTACCTCAAACCCACTGGTGGTTCTACACTCCGTTAAAATCTGGAATCAGTTTCGGCGTCATTTTAAGCTTACAGATCTGTCTCTGATATCACCACTGAATGGGCACTGCATGTTTGCTCCGTCTTATACAGATGATGCTTTTGGGGTTTGGTCTGAGTGTGGTGTCATGTCATTATACGATCTTTACATTGATAATATCTTTGGCTCATTTGAACAACTTATACAAAAGTTTAACATTCCCAGGACACTTTTCTTTATATACCTACAGCTGAGGAATTTCATTTCCTGTCATTCTGACTCTTTCCCTTTGTCTCCTTCTCCATCCCTCTTAGATTCTGTTTTTAGCTGTAAACCAGATACCAAACAGATGATTAGTGCTGTATACAAATGATTAAACACAAGTAACTCGGACACATTAGATCAAATGGGAAAATGATTTACAAAAACAAATCCCAGATAAACTGTGGCAAAAGATAATACATAGAATTTACTCCTCATCAGTCTGCCTCAAACAGAGTTATTCAGTTTCAAATTGTTCACCGGCTTCACTGGTCCAAGGTTAAACTGGCAAAGATTAGAGAGGATGTTGATCCCACGTGTGACCGATGTGAGCAGGAACCAGCTACACTACTGCATATGTTCTGGACGCGCCCAAAGCCAAACCATTTTTGGAGTTTTATTTTTGATACCTTTTCAGAAATCTGCCAGATACCATTAGAACCATCCCCATTTATTGCACTTTTTGGTGTTGACCCAAGTGGTGTTCGTCTGAATGACGCCAAGGCCAATATGATCGCCTTTAGCTGCCTTCTCGCTAGGAGACTGATCCTGGCTAAGTGGAAGGAGTCGTTACCACCAGGGGGCGCTCATTGGATTAAAGGGGTCTTCTACTTTCTTCACCTAGAAAAGACTCGCTATTCTATAAGGGGATCCACTCAGGAATTTTATGATGTCTGGCAACCATTCATAAGCCATTTTGAAAATATAGATGCAGAGCAACTGGATCTGTGATAAAATATTTCTTTCTTAATCTCTGGTTCTAATACTTCCTTCATTACATTTTCTGTTTGATGCGTAATTTATTTAATTTTCTTTCTTTTTCTTCCTTTTTTCTTTCTGCTGACTGGCTGTTTTTTCTTCTTCTTTTTTTTCCTTTAGTTTAGATTTTTGTTGCTGTTGTTGTTTGATTGTTGTTGTTTTTATTGTGGGGTGGGGGAGGGGTATGGGTAGAAAAAAATAGTGTACAATGTATGTATATGTAACTTGTTTATATTTCCAATAAAAAAGACTTTGATACCAAAAAAAAAAAAAAAAGCGAGGTGGGCTGAGGGAAGAGGAGTGTTACTGTGTAAAACGAGGCGAGGGAAGGGGCTAATTCCACACATACAGCGCCTGCGCGCACCAATGGAAACACTTATCTGTCGGGATTTATTTGTACTTTTTTTTAAAGGTAAATTGCAGATTAATTTGTTTTATTTTCATTTTATAGATTGTATTAATTATTTTTATGTATTTATTTTTTGGGGCTGTGGAACAAATAATTTGAGTTTTCATTATTTCTTATGGGAAATGATGATTTGGTTTACAAGTGTTTTGGAACACGAGCCCACGTCCGGAACAAATTATGCTCGTAATCCAAGGTTCCACTGTACCTGTATTCTAACAGTGGTCAACCGGTTTTCCCAGTCTGTCCATTTCATCCCTCTACCCAAGCTCCCATCCACCAGTGAAATAGCTGAACTCCTCATCTCCCACAACTTTCGGCTCCACGGTCTCCCATTGGACGTAATATCAGACAGGAGCCCTCAGTTCTCTGTGCAATTATGAAAACTTTTGTGGGTTTATTGGTGCCACACCCCAGACTCTCATCGGGGTTCCACCCTCAGAGAAATGGTCAAACAGTGCGAATGAATCAAGAATTAGAGAAAGCTCTGAGATGCATTTTCTCCCCTGGATTGAGTACGGCCATAATTTGCTACCCACATCCTCCACAGCCATGTCACCTTTATAGTGCTGCCCTGGTTATTAAACACCACTGTTCGCCACAGAGGAGGAAAGCCTTCATCCGTCGGACATGGCAATGGCCCCATGCTCAATTACATCATTCAGTGACCATCTTTCAGTGAAAGACCAATGGCCACCGCTCATCCGCTCCAGCTTACCGTGTTAGCCAAAGAGTTATGCTCTCCATTCATGACCTACTGCTCAAGACTATGTCCAAGAAACTCTCGCCTAAGTTCATAGAGTCATTTGCAATTTCTCACGTAATTAATCAATGATTTGTCAGATTGGCCCTGCCATTATCCATACGCCAAATTACCCCCATGTTCCATGTTTCCCAGGTCCGTTGACTGGTCCTGTGTCCTTTGTCAGCACCTCCCTGTCACCTTCTTGAACTTATAGATGAAGGTTAAGCCTTCACAGTTCACAGACTCCTCAAGCCCCGCTGACATGGGCGCGTCCTCCAGTATCTAGTGGACTGGGAGGGCTACGGACGTAAGGAAAGAAGTTGGGTACCAGCCAGGTTCATCTTGGACAACTCTTGATTACAGACCTTCACAACCTTCACCCCGAGGCACCTGCAAGAACGCGTTCGTAGAGGGAGAGGGTACTGTCACGGCATGCCAGGTCTCGTCCACACCTGAAGCAAAGCCACACTCCTGCTCCTTTATTCACCCCGTCCCTTGCTTTTCAACGCATCATTTACTGCTCCCATTGCACTGTTCTCAATCTCTAATCATCATTCCTCCCTATTTAACGCATTTCACGACAACAGTTTTCCGCCAGATTATTGTGTGCTACTCATGCCCAGTATTCCAGCATTCTTGTCAGTTTTGTCTGTTCAGATCTCAACCATGCTCTATTTCACTCACCTCGCCTTTGTCTTACATCTCGGATTTATTGCCTTCTCGGGTTTACAGTTGCCAACCTCTGGAATTGTCTTTTGACCACAAACGTACTTTAATTAATTACTGCACTTGGATCCTTCAGCCCCACATTCCCCTGTGAGACAAAACCCTTGTTTTGGGCACTATAACTCAAGGAACATCTGGCAACCCTGCAGCTGCAAACTACACGCTAATTTAAACAAAACCTTGTAAGGAATGCACGTAAGCTGAATGTGTAACACAACGTCTGTTAGTCAGACAGCAAAATACAAACACTTCTGACCCGTAACAACGTGTCCATTGATAAGGTGTGGCCACAGTCTCCATGACCGCACCCGCTGTCCACTCCACACACGAACGGCTCCGAGGGGTTGTCCTTCAGCGGAAACAGGATGTGCTCGTTGTTTGAAGCGTTCCGAGCGGGTTCCAGGGCGTAACTCTCGTTGGCCAGAAAAATCATGCCCCTTAAAAACACAATGTGCATGTCAAGCTAATTACAGAATGTACATACTTACAATAATAATAATCAGATAGAATAATAGCTGTTATCATTTCATTCATTCATTAAGTCAATCATTTTCAGGAAAAGCTTCATTCTAGTGCTTGGAACGCTGGGTGTGCAGCTGGAATACTCACACTGTTCCCGTCATAAAGCTGATCATCTTTTATAATGTGTCTGATGAGGATCGCTCACAAACACACACACACACACACACACACACACACACACACACACACGCCCTGCTGTGGAACTCAAGGAGGTGCGACAGCATGAAAGTATTGATGTTTTCTGACACACACACACACGCACACACACACACACACACACACACACACACACGCCCTGCTGTGGAACTCAAGGAGGTGCGACAGCGTGAAAGTATTGATGTTTTCTGACACACACACACACGCACACGCACACACACACACACACACACACAGCACTATGACGAGTATTCATTTGTTTGTAACTCAAGTCAATAATGCGTCAGGTATTGCTCAGTGCCCCATACACCTGTAGAACCTCAGCAGTGCAGTATAACCAGCTCAGGTGCTCAGTCACATCAGGTACAATCTGGTTTTCTTCACACAATAAGAGCCTTTTATTCTAAAGACAGGAGCAGCTGGACAAACGAGTGAAGACACATCAACAGCTGGATACTGAGTGGAAATAAAGGTGGAGCTGGTCTCTTCTCAGCCACCTGTAACATACCTGAGTCCAGTACAGGTGCTGAGCGCCACCAGAGACTCCTCGTAACCCGACACTCGCCCGTGGTAATGACACAACACCTGGAACACACAAACAGCAGCACAGCGTTTAACACTCCTGTAACACACCTGTAACATAACTAAAAAAAACCTGCAGCACACCTGTAATATGCCTGTAACACATCTGTACCACATCTGTAACATGACTGTAACAATCTGTGATACACCTCTAACAAATCTATAATCTACCTGTAACACATCTGAAACAAACCTGCAGCACGCATGTAATC
>QNUK01000654.1:125000-170000 GCA_013621035.1 Clarias magur | reverse complement strand
CAGCTTGAAAAGGCATCTACGCCGACGGACCGGTGGAGAAGTCGTACTCTTCAGCCTTACATCAGCCCGTTATGTTGACGAAGAATGGAAGCTGCAGAGTTTTTGCCTTCAGATGTTATTTTCCTGACGATCATACCGGGGAAATAATTGGTCATGCGCTTAAAGATGCACTGGCGTGTTGGAAGCTTGTGGAGGCTCGACAGGTGTGTGTGACCACTGACAGTCCAGTGAACATGATCAAAGCAATGAAGATGAACGACTGGACCCATCTTCAGTGCTTTGGACATCGTCTCCACAATGCCATTGGTAAGTATGATGAATAATTCAAGCAGTTATTCAGACTCAGTTATTTCCTTAATGATGATGATTATGTTTTGCTTTTGTAATAACAGTGCCGGTCACTTATTAAGAGGTTATAGATTCATATTCTGAAGTTATGAAGGAGTAAGCTCTTCACAATATTTCTGTCAAAGTACAATGAACTGCTATTTCAAATCTATTATTTTTGCTTTGTTTTAACAGAACATGGTGTGAAAGACCACGGAGGTGACCATGCAGTTGCAGTGTGCAAGAAGGTTGTAAGTGTGTTTTCCTTCAGCTGGAAAAAGAGAAGAGATCTCGCATCTGCACAGGCTGAGCTCAGCCTACCTTCTCATCAACTCATTACGGAGACCCTCACCAGGTGGGGTTCAAGACAAAAGATGATCGAGCGGGTTTTAGAAGAGGAGAAAGCCATCGCTCGGGTTCTTGTCTCTGATAAAAAAAATTTTAAAAACTCGTCAGCTTGTTCCTATGTGGCAAGACATCGATGTCATGGAATCCATGAATAAAGCTGTAATCCCTCTGCAAGAGTTCGCTGATGCATTTTCAGATGAAGCATATGTGAGTGTCTCGTACCTCAAACCAGTGCTCCATCTCTTTAACATTAGCATTCTACGAGCACAAGACAATGACACAGGTTTAACAAAACGCATCAAAAGCTCAATACTGCAGTACCTCAACTGCAAATACAGCGACCCCGTCACAGATGAACTCCTCAACGCAGCTTCCCTGATGGATCCCAGGAGCCGTACAACTTGCATCGAACTTGACAAGTTGGAGGGAATCAAACAAAAAGTTGTTAAAGAGCTGACATCTTTGTTGCCAGACAAAAATCTTGAGAGTTCAGATGACTTGAGAGTTCAGGATGTGGAGCAGGACGAACAGAGAACAGAAGCTGGGGCCAAGAGCAAGAAAACCTTGGCAAGCTTTTTTAAGAAAACGGCACCAGCATCACAAGCTGTCATTCAATCAGAAGAAGACAAAGTCCAAGTCGAGCTGACGGCGTGATTGATGTCTCCTGATGTGGATTCACTGATGGAAGGCTAATGAGACAACCTTCCCCAGAAGATACCCCTGTATTCCCGCATACAGTTCAGTTCCGTGCAGGTGGGATCATTATAACCTGTCGTAGAGCATCTCTAACGCCTGACACAGTAGACAGACTGGTCTTCCGCTCAAGACGCCTGTAAAGAACATCTACATGTGACTTATCAACAACATGCTTTATGTTTGCACGATGGTCTACAAAGTGCTGTTATTTATTTTATTTGTATTTTTTTCTACTGTTATTAATGCTACTGGTGTAAATTTGCTTAACTTTTTATGTTGGTTAAAATGGTTCTTTTCTTACTCTATATTCAGAAGTATTTAATGTTTAATTCAAATTGCACAATATTTACTTTCGTATTTCATTCAAATCTTCTGCAAAGATATTTAACTCGATAATTTGTTTACCATTTATTTACACCTTGTTGACCAATTGATGTATGGCCATTAAAAATACAATGTTCCTTAACCAGATGGGTTTTCAAGTTACTAAAGTAAGAGAATGTTACTTTAGTCATGTTGTTGTAATGTTTTAAGTTGACTAGTTACACATTTAAAAAAAATCGAAATTGTGAATTGGCCAAACTTTATTTTTTACTTTATTTATTTATTTATTTATTTATTTATTTATTTTTTTGCCATATCGCCAGCCCTAATCCCAGGCCAATAACACACTCACGGTTGTGCAGTTTTAGGTAAATGATAACGGTTCTGATCTCCTCCACTGTGTGTGTTTGTCCCAGGTGCGAGCCCGTGCGCTTGGAGCGAGCCGAGGAATCGTCGCCGTGCGTCATCACCCTGCTGTGCCGCCCCGACTCGGGCGGAGTCATCACCGGCCTACAGGTCGTGAGCGAGGCGAGGACTGTGGAGGTGTACTCGCTCTCCGGAGACTACTGCGGGACGAGCCGCGGCGAGGAGGATCCACGATGGCAGCAAAGCAGGTACACGTGGAACAGAGAACATCAGAGGAACCTTCAGCTTCCAGTTTGTTGATTTGAATGTAACGTAGACGTTGTTGTGCTAGTGGTGGTGATGAGAGAGTCTTCTACACGAGCCGCTTGGAGTTGGAATCCCCGCTAGCATCATGTGAAGTAAAGGTACGTCTGTCAGTTCGTCTTCTCATGGACACACACACACACACACACACAGAGTAATCACAGGACATGTGGAATGATGAGGTTTCATGTACACCATGGGGTTTAATATCTGTGTTATGAATTCAGATCATCTTGAGCAGTTTCCCGCTGGGATTAATAAAGTTCTTTAAATCTTGATTTTGGACAAAACGTTATTCCCTGTTAGGCCACTAGGGGAGCAGTAATCTCCGAGCTATAGAGTTAGGTACTTGCAGAATGTCTCTCTTCACTCTGGCCTAATGAGCTTAATTTAGCTAAATAATTTCCACCAATGAATATGATTCAAAACGTTGAAACAGAGGATCTGAAACGTGGATGTGAGGGGAAAACTCAAAAGGTTTCTTATAAAAGCCAGCGATTGTTATGAAAATCAGATTTATTAAATATTTGAACTGTCCTGAGTCCAGTGTGTATTAATTATCATCAGAATGTGTGAGAGCAGAACTGATCCTGGATCAGTAGGTGTTGATGGTAAAAGTCTCTCTCGTGTCTCTGTGCAGCTGCTGTCTCTCGGAGGACGCTCGGACGTGCGAATCCGTCAGGTGGCTGTGGGACTGCGGTTCCGTCCGGGAGCAGAGTCTCGGGCCGGCCCGGCCGCTGGCATCGACCTTCACCGTGTCCAGGCCATGATGGAGGAGATGGGCGCCACGCTCTCGCCTGGAGCGCAGAACCTGATGGAAATGGTGCAGTTTCAGCAGAAGGTGCGTCTGAGAGCAGGTCACGTGTCTGACGTTCACTCGGGTGTCATCGCACTTCATCTCCAAACTGGGTGTCAAATCTCATGACAGGAAAGTGTTGTAAATCTGAGTGTCAGATTGCGTAACGCTTCTGTCTCCGCTCAGTCCAGAGATTAAAGGATAAAAATAATCCAGCTCGCGTTTATAACTTTACACCTGATTTCTTTGAGTAGAGGAAAAACACTTCATGATTGCTGTGAACACCTGAGGTTGTTCTGAGCTGGAATTTTGGACCTCTGTCTCGCCTCGGTTCAGTTCCTCATTTTTGCCATGATCTTTCTGTTCCGATTTTAGAACAAAGCCGACGTCCTTGGTGGCTTCCTGCCGCTGCTGATGGGTGGAGGAGCGTTAGCGTGCTTGTCCAAAGGGGCTAAAGGAGGCGATGGCTCACAGACCGCGCATCAGTCTGGAACGTCCCCTGATGACCAGAGCGGCGTCCCGGGTGCGGGAGCAGGTGGTCCGGGTGGGAACCGGAGTCCGGTCAGTCCCGATCTGCTGCCCGTGCTTCAGAGCGTGTGTGGTCAGGTTACACAGCTCCGCCTCGACGCTCTGACCTCACCAGAGAAGACGACGAACGGAGAGCGGTGAGTCACATGGAGGTTTATTTTTTTCCTCTTTAATCCTCCTTTTTAAAAGTGGTGGACATTTTTGTGTTTGAACTCTTGTGGTTTTGTGTTCTGTGCGAGGCAGTGTGGAGCACACGTGCTGCGGAGGTCTGGAGAAAGTTCTGGAGAAAGTGGTGGAGAAGCGTATGCAGGACCTGGAGACCCGGCTGAAGGAGCACATGGACTCGCGGCTGGACGCTCTTCAGCAGCGCCTGGAGCTCACGCTAAACCAGCTCACGAGCACAGCGAGCCCACGGTGAACACGCTGACCGGGAACAACGCCGCGGCAGGGCCGCCGCACGCCCATGAAGTGCTTCCCGAGGGCGGGGTTTATTTAAATAACTTTGCTAACAGTTCGGTTGCAGGAGTCGTGTCTAACCTTTACGGTTTCTTCCTGATCTTAAACTTTAATGGTTATGATGATAAATAACGTTTCTGATGTTTCAGCTGCTGAGCGTTTTAACGGTCGTCAGTCACTTAACTGATTTATTATTGACAGGCGTGGACACACGGCTAATCAGTCACATGACTCAGAGTGAGCGTCGCCACTAATGCTGCTTTTCCTCAACTCCTAATGTTCACACAAGCTTTTGATTTTAATGAGAATTTGAGCGGTTTGCAGTTCCACTGTATGACATGTGGGTGTTTTTAACCCGGTGAAGTCCAGGAGGCTGAACCCGAACCCCAGAACCCGAACCCCAGAACCCGAACCCCAGAATCCGAACCCCTGCTGAAACACAGACGCCGTGACGGTTCTGCCTCCTGGAATCTGATCTTAAGGACGTGTTTGTCTTGTTTGAGGTGTTTGTCCATTGACATTGTATTTAATGGTTTATATTAAACCAACTAAGGACAAAAAAAAGAAAACATTAAAAGCTGTTAATACTGAGAGTTTCTCTGGTGTTTTTGAAGTTGTATTCTCGGGTACAAAAACCCGGTCGGGTCTCCGCGGCTGTTGCCATTCATGACCGCTGTACACGTGTGATTTTAAAGTATCTCATCAGTTAAAATTATAATTAGTGAAGCCATAACGTATGCATAATTAGGGGCGTGGCTGATTTGAGTGACAGCTGCGTTGCAGGTAAGTTGCGGAGTTGACGCCGGATGGTGTGAAGGGTCCGGATGAAGGAGTTTAATTGAATGCGTTCTAGCTAAGCTTGCTAGTTTGCTAGCTTGCAGGTGATGAGTTATCATTCTGATTCATACACACTCACATTTCATGCGAACTTAAATGATTAATTTGGTTGTGTAAAGCTGCTGTGTGACCATGACACACCATGACACTCAGTTCACTCCGCCCATTTGTCCATTTACACATTAGCGGCTCCGTTTGGGTTGGAGACGACCGGAGCTCTCGCAGCTGAGCTTCACAACACGGATGTCTCCAGAGAACCCAAGTGTGACGTCACCGCGTGTTTGTTCAGTTCTTTTTGTCCACTCTGTGTCCCAGACGTCTAGTTCCTGATTAAACTTTACTCACTTCTGTTCAGTGTGTTCAGGAAAGCGTCCTCCGTTATCAAGCACACTTTGATATTTCTGTGATCGTGATGATTCCCTGAAATCACCTCCTGACTTGTACAAACGCTGATGAAGTCGTTCGCCCTCAACAGCTCCGGCTGCTCCGTCTCCCCAACGTGACCTCGTTCCGGTTTCGCTCTGATTAATGAAACGGCCCTGAGCCCAGATTTTTTGGGAGTATTTCAGCACCTGTGTTCAAAAAAAACAAAAATAAATAGGAATGCTCAGTTGGAGGGACGTGTAGAGCCAGAACACCGCAGCTGAGCAAACACGTTGTGAGAACTCGCCCCCTCACCGGTCCTGCTCCAACCTCGTCCTGACAAACCTGCCCAGGCTCTCTGGGTGGGCGGGGCATACTCTTTCTCTCCTGTCAATCACAGGAACGCTAGCCAATCAGGGCCGTGCGTGCGCTCGTGAACGTGGAAGAGGGCAAACTGCTCCGTTACGGGTTGAGCAGGTGCGCTTCACGTGGCCCGGAGCAAACGCACGTTAGCCTCCTCACGTGACCCGTCGTGGAGGCCAGCTGATTTCTGGGCGGGGCTTCAGCAAATAGCTTAGTCAAAGATCTGAGGTCAAACTGTAGATTATTTTTGGACTGTGAGACGTTTAGCTCCAGGTAACGGGTGGAGACGTACAGAGGGGGACAAGGTTTTCTTCATTTAAACACTCGCGTGGCTTTAAGGATCAGCTGGAAGATTGAAACACCAAGACTGCTGGCTTTATCACACATAACGTACATAGACATCAATAAATACTGAGAATAAACAGACGGCTCCGTCAGAACGACCGGACCGTGTCTCCGCCGGTCAGTTGTAGCGCTGTGGCGCGGGATTATATCTGATTACATGGAACACGCGGTCTGTCAGAGGGACACGTGAGATAAGGAAGATTAGCAGCAGCTGCGTATTCAGGAGACGCTGTGGAACATGTGGCTCTGCGGCTTGGACCCGAGCGAGATGTTGATCCTGGTTACGGTCCCGATCGCTCTGAAACCACTAAATGACGCTAATGGCTCTCGACGTTTTTAATCGCGTCACTGCCTTTAAAAATCGCTTGAAAAACCCCAGAACCCGACTGTAGCTTAAAGCTTTACCGCTCTGGTTCCTGACAGCTGGAGGGACGCAGATGTTCGCGCGGTTAGCGCTCGCCGTGTCCTGGGCTAGCGTCGGACGGATCGTGAGAAGAAAACCAGACTGGTGATCTACCAACAGTGTGAAACAAACTTTAAGCTTACACTCGGTCAGTGTGTTTGCGAATGTGTTTCCGCTTCATGGTGGAATATTTAATCTTATAATCTCGCGCGAGACTCGTGTCTGTGATGGACATGTGCAGGGACGTTCAGTCGCAGTGCGGCGATGAGACTCTCAGTGAAACATCGCTATAAAGTCGTCCGTACGTCTGCGAGTGTCGATCCCGACCGAGGTGGAGCTCAGAGCCTCACTGCAGACGTTCACGTCAACATTCAGAGGGTAGAACGTCTGATCACTGAAAATCAACATCGTGTGTGTGAACTGTACACACACTCACTGCCCCCGGACAGTCCTGACCTCACCTGGGTTTGGGTCATTAAAGGAGTTCCTGGGAGGCCGGCGTGAATCACATGTGACTCAGACACGGCGTACTGAGACGACTGTCTCCCCTGATGGTGTCCGAGTGAGACACTGTGATGAGAGCATCAGTGTATCAGGGGATTATATAGAGAAATAAAGGGAGTGTTTGGACTGCGTTCTCTTATTCTGTACTGTTATTTAAAAAGTCCTGCTTTCACTCGAACGAGTAATAACACTGAGCTTTTCTTGTTAAATAATATGATGCTTCTCCTAATTAAGGTGCTTCGTCTTTTTTTAATAATGATGTAATGTTTTTCTCGTTACTGCTTTATGTTTCACCACAGCGTCACAGTTCTCTGTAATAACAGGATGTTTGTCTTGTCACAGTGTGAAGCTTTAGAACACTGAACACCTTCACATGCGAGTGTGTGCGTGTGAGTGTGTGTGTGTGTGTGTGTGTGTGTGTGCAGGATTCAGATTCCTCTTAGTCCTGAATTTTGGAGTCAAAAAAAAACAACAACACGGTGTCAAAAACACGGAGTAAAGAAACAGGCACGAGGGGCCTTCGGTCAGAGGGGACAGGGCGGGGCATCGGGGTGACGGGGACAGAGGGGTAACGAGCAGCAGGGGGCGTTTATTACATTTCACTAAGACATGGCGCAGCACCAAACTGACGGACTGGACGTGATGACGTTTCTCTCCTCCAGGCCGCTTCATCACAATCACAGAGAAGATACTGGGCTGAACTCACTCGTGTCCTGAACACGACCCTTACACACACACACACACACACACACACACACACACACACACTCCGAGCACAACTTCCTGTCTGTGAAACGACCACGCAGATGTCCTGGTGTGTGTGTGTGCGTGTGTGTGCGTGTGTGTTAGATCTGAGAACTGTTCTGCATAACACAATAATTGTTATACAGAATAGAATTATACCATTATATTTGTTAGTTTTTGTTTATTCATTTGTTTGTTTGTTTGATTAAATGATGGAGTTGATCTCATTCTGCTGGATGTAAACTGATTCTGTCACTGGACCTTGTTCTGATCGCTCGTTGGTCTTCATGTTCACGTGTGTTCACGTGTGTTCATGTTCTCCAACACACTCTCAGTTCTTCCATGAACAGTGCTGTGCAAAAGTCTTCACCCCCTTTCAGAGGAGACGTTTCAGAGGAATGTGTAAGTCCTGACCCAGGTGAGAGATGATCAGGAGGTGATTAGTTCACTGCTGAGTGTTTGGATCAGACGAGAGGGGAAATGAGGTCGCTGCCGAGGCTGTTACATAAACAACCAGATTTTAAATTCCTATCTTTAGGCACTTTGCAGCCTGTCGCAGTAACACACGTGTTCCTGTTTACTTTGGAATGAATCTACATTATTTAACTTCATTTGGAATCACAGCAGATTTAGGACAGTATGCCGTCACACATTTTTGCCTTTTTGAAGAACTTACTGCAAACTGTAATGATTTTATCTTTAAGCACGAATCCTGGAATGAACTGAAGGAATGAAAGAGACGCAGCTCAGTGAGAAGATCAGGAAGAAGAACCAGTCGGATTACCAAGAAAGTTTTATTTGTTTCCTGTTATTCTGCTGAGAGATCAACTCTGTAGTTCTGTACAAGTTCATACACACATTAACAACCTGATGTCAGTCAGTCATTTGGTTTACAAAGCCTGAATCAACCCGAATCGATGCGTTTCTGACGGATCTACACCAAACTCCAGTGCGAGTGTTAAAGGGTTCAGACATTGAGGACTGAAGCAGCTGTGAATCCTGTGATGTACTGAGGGTGAGACACGACTCGGCTCCTCCAGTCTGAACACAAAGAAATCAGAAAGGAAATACAAACAGAAAACACACTGACTATCAGATACAGGAGTTTTTCTTCTTTATAATCACAAGACCAGACAAACTGAATGAGAGCAGATCTGATCATCGTGAAGACGAAACTGATCTCAAGTTTAAATTTTGTAAAACTTACTAAGAAATTTAAAGATTAAAAACAAAACACAAGAAAGTAAATGTGCATGGCTCCTGATACACACACCACGTGATGTCTGTGTCTTGTTGTTTTTGTTTATTAGCTAGAAACCAGCTCCGAGTAGAGCGGGGGAGGGGTGGGGGAGTGGGGGGGGGGGTCGCTGCGCGCCGTGGCGAGAGGTCAAGGTTCGATCTCCTCGGGCACGATGGTGACGATGGCGTCCTCGTTTCCTCGCCGCACCACCGTGCGCAGCGTGTTGTCTTTCTTGATGGCGGCGCTGACGTCGCTGGCCGACGCCACCTGCTGGCCGTTTATGCTGATGATCACGTCACCCTCCTTCAGACCGCCGCTACGAGACCACGAAGAAAAACCACAGAAATGTTCATTAGGTTTAGCAAAAGTACACCATGTTAGCCAGCTTTTATCATTTATACGCCGATTTATTCCAGGTCAGCTGATATACTAGCGAATAACAGTGTGGATACACGTGAACAACAAGCGAACTCAGTGTAGCGACAGAATATACTACAGGAACAGAGTTTTACAGTTCAGTACAAAAGCTGAGAGAGGAAACACTCTGTACAGTTTACAGTCCATATAAATCCAGCTAATACGTACTGTAGCTAGAACAGTTAAGCTAACACGTAGCTAATAGCATTATTTATCTAGTTCAGCTAAAACATGTAGCATTATTAAACAATGATTCTGAGTTCCAGCGCTTCCTCGGAATACAAACTCATCAATTTTTGCCTCAAGAACTGAAATTTTGCAAGAAATTCGCCTCAGTGTGTGAAGCATTTCAGCATACGAGCGACCGAACCGAACACCGGCTGAGTCGCGCGTTTGTTCGTTTAAACACACATTAGGTCGCGACATCACAAACTGTTGGGTAAAATCTGACTTTAAGCCGCTTCAACATTAAAAGACACTAATTCTGTTGAGCCAAACTACAGATGCAGAGAGACAGAATTCCCGTGACAGTGAGACACGACGTGCTGCAGTCCTCACACCGCTAACGTCCAGCGTCCTCCTCCCTCACTTCATTCATTTATTTCATCCATAAACATTACATGTAGTTTATTTTGGGCCTCAAAGCGTCTTCATTCAGTCACGTCACTGACCACATGACTGTGGAAAACTCAGACTTAAACAGGAAGTGGCATTTAGACTCACACACACACACACACACTCTCCAGTGTCATTACCATGTACAGTATGAACCGTGACTGAACCGAGCCTCACCGCGGTCCGACCCACCTGGACGCTCTGACTCTACACTCTCACCCGCGAGCAGCAAAGCAACAGATCAGCGTTTATTTTCTACCTGTGTGTGGGAGTCAGGATTCCTCAGAGCTAGTCTACAGTTTGTGTGTGTGTGTGTGTGTGTGTGTGTGTGTGTGGTCTGACGTTTCGCTTCACTTCCACACTCACCACCTGCAGACGGTTCTCATTTACTGTTTGCTACAAACCCGGAATGAGATCTTATACACAACCTGATTAAACACGTGTACAGAGACCCGAGTACCTCCGGTGAGAGGATGTAGCTTGTCTCGCTAACCAAAAGTGAGAACAGAGCTAGTACAAAGCGTGTAACGTAAATCATAAATCATAAAGCATTGGATTTTGTCCGCTCTAGACAACAAGACAGACATTTATGTTCTGTATATGTAAATTCCCACCCGTTCCCATGTCTGCTTTAATGCATGCACACTTGGAAGTGGAAAGCATTCTGTAAAATTCTGGAGAAAAAGATTCTACTCACGCTTCTGCTGGAGTCCTGGGAATGACCTCGATGACAAACGCTCCGGAGGTGACGTCGGGGAAATCAGTCGTCCTTCCTTTCAGCTCCTGCGCAAGACTGCAACAGAATCAGGACAGCCGCGTTTTAATAAGCATAGCATTTCGTAGTCTCTTCTGGAAGAATATGGTTTGTACATTAAAAGTCCAGAGTGTGGCCTTCAACAGTTTGGCTATTAAATCCTCAGGTCAGGACTGGAGGTGCAGGGGTTCCACTCACGTTGGGGTCAGGCTCATCATCCTCACGCCAATGTACTTCTTCTTTGTGGTGGTTTTTCCTGTTAAAAAAAAATGCAACTTCACATCACAACATAAACACTGGATTTTAGCCGCTTTCATCATTGGGAAGAGAAACGAGGTAACAGACAAAAAGATCAAATCCGAGTCTCTAACCTTTGGCCTGTCGATTATGGGATTCAGTTAGGAACTGCCGGATCTTGTCAGAGGGAATGGCGAAGGAGATCCCGGCTGTCACCTTCAGGGTATTGATGCCTATGACCTCTCCATCCTACACACACACACACACACACACACACACACAACAAGCATCTGGCTAAAAAAAAGGATTTTGGTAAATACCAGGAGCGGTGAACATCAAGCGTGCAGACTTTTCAACCAGTTGATGCATGATGTAGTATTAGTAAGAAGTAATACCGCGGTCACACTGCCACCTTCTACCTGGTGTTCTCCAAAACCCAGAGAAGGCCTCGTCTCATTCTACCATGACCAGACTGTTTTCCCTTCATAAGCTACAGTACTCCGGAGGTCCTGCTAGCTTTTCCTTGTTAGCATGCGCTACTTTGCTCTGTGTTGCATTCCACCCACTGAACCAGATTTTCATCTTTCGAGTGTTTCACATCTACGCATTTGTCAGACGCCCTTATCCAGAACGACTTACTTTTTTTAAAATCTCATTATACATCTGAGCAGTTGGGGTTAAGGGCCTTGCTCAAGGGCCCAACAGTGGTAACTTGGTGGTGGTGGGACTTGAACCTGGGACCTTCCGAACCGTAGTCCAATGCCTTAACCACTGAGCGACCCCTGACCCCCAACATCCCTGCCTTCAGCTGATCAAGGAGGTTGTTTCATTACTAGGTTAGCTGGGTTCCCCTAAACCAGGAGCTGGAATCACGTATCCCCTCAATCTTCTCCTGCTGGAAGCGAGTCCACTGTACATCTGTCCCATCCATACTGAGTGTTTCTAACCCCCCACACACTCTAACCAACCAGCATGACTGGAGCTACACACCACAAGTATGGTTTGGCGGTTTTGGCGTTTCTTGAGCACCGTACCACACAGAGTTCTCAGATTAGTTTGCTAAAATAACTGTAAATATATAGCTCAGAGTTTTCCGTCCACATAACAAAGCCCTCAATCACTCGTCATACATCAGGTGGTTAACCAAGTGGGTCGTAATCTTTCATTTGTTTTTTGGCTTTTCCAACAAACCCTGACAGCCTGGGAGTGATGCCTCATCTGAGAGTGAAAGAGAGGGCGAGTCACCATGGATGCTAGCATTACCATCTGGAGAGCGGCACAGTGGTTGCATATTTGGTCACATGCTGGTCCACTCAAAACAAGGTCTTTGCAGTCGAATTAATCCATCATCAGGGTGGCCCTCACCTCAAGTAGATGATTTTCCATGTGCTGTTAAACTTCAGTGAGACACCCGAGCCACTGGGGACATGAAACTGGTACCTCATCCAGAGGTTTTGGGAAGGTACAGGTGGCCCTCATTGGTGGAGCGGTACAGGATGCCCCGGTCATCTCCTGCTCTATCACATGTTGTACAGAAACCACGAGCTAGGCCACTGAGTGGTCCGGTCATGTGGCAAGTTGAGTTGCTAAGTTGTCTGGCAAGATCTTGCTTTCTACTGCTGCTTGTGATTGACACCTCCAGTCAGGTCATGTGTTATATTTACAGCACTTTACATTCGTTCAGTCGGTTGATGCTTTTATCCAAAATGAGCGTGCAGTTGAAGGTTAAGGGTCACGTCAGTGCCGGGAATGATGATAAAAGAAAGAAATAACAGTTTTCTGGCTCTCTTTTTATCTTTCTGCCGAGTTAGCGGTGATCCCGCGCCCCCTCCGCCCTCCGGACCGGCCCGACTTGTCCTGGTGCTCCACCTTCTCATTTCTCGAGTTTTGATCAGATGAAGGCCTCTGGCTGCTGCTGAGGAGGTTCTGTGCCTCCATTAACAGAAGTGGACTCCATATTAACTTAAAATCTCCCGTTATATAAATGACCTTTCAGCCTCCTGGCACACAGTTATCGCAGGGACTGAATTATGGTCATGCTCTCCGTCATCACCCAGATGAGGATGGGATCCCTGTTCAGTCTGGTTCCTCTCAAAGGTTCTTCATGTTTCCATCTCAGGAAGGTTCTCCGTGCCACCTCGGCTTGTTCATCAGGAACAATCTGATAGTTATAAGCTACACTTCTTTTTCCTGCAAAGCCGATTTGTGTCCGAGTCACTGCTGTCTGTGCATCAAGATATCACTGGCATGAGTGAGGAGCTCAAGTACTTGGTAAGAATGTTTCAGGGAAAGATGACTTCATGACGCTGGTTTGTGATTATATTGATTTGTAACTTTGTCAAGATGTAAAGATTTGTAAAGATGTTCATGCAGCTACGTTTGCAGGCATATGCAGTATTTGCTCCGCCCCTTCCGCCATGGAAATCAGAGAGGAATAAAACTCTGGCTTACCAGGTTCACCAGGGGTCCTCCTGAATTCCCGTACTAGCAGGAAAAAAAAAAAAAGTACTTCAGTACACTGATATGCATAAACAATAAGAACACAGAGAGAGAGGCAGCCTGTTATTTAGGGGAACGTGTGTGTGTGTGTGTGTGTTCAGTGCTAACAGTTGGATAACTATTCAAACCAGAAAGAATTTACACGTCATTACACAACACATGCACTGCCAAATTTACGATGGCTGGAGCCTGTGGAGGCCAAAAAGTAGGTGTGACTCGAATACCGGTTTTGTTTTTTTAGGGGGATTTCTGGCTTCAGGCTACATTTTAGTAAAAACAACAGCATGATTAAGATCCACAGCATTAATATATTACACTGTACGACCTTCTCTGAATGCTTGGTAACACGAGGAGCCACTCAGTGATGTGTCTGGTGGTGAATAATGAGGTTCGAGCTCACGTTGATGATGGCATCGGTCTGGATGTAGTCCATGTCCGAGTTGCGGAGGCCGAGCTCTTTGCCGCCGCGCTGGGTGGTGCTGACGATTCCCGTGGTCACGGTGTTCTGGAGGGAGAACGGGCTGCCGATAGCGACCACAAACTCGCCGGGCCTCAGATCAGCTGAGCTGCCTAGCATGAGCACGGGAAGCTTCGTCTGCAGGACAAAAGGAGATTTACAGTATAATCGAAACTCAGGCTTAATGTAAACAACAACAACAACAATAAAAGGTTTGATACACAAGTAGGGTTTTAAGGCTGTTCAACACTTTCATAGCATTTTTAGGAGCCCTTGGACTCATCCTTACTTACCGCGCCCCATTTCTGGCACCTCTGGAGTTTTCAAAACAGATTAAAATGTGAAGTGAACGTTGTTCCTTCTCTTCTGAGCAGCTTGTACAGAAACACAGCTGAGACGACACAGAGGTCCCTGACCGGCGTGTTCATGGGTGATGTGCGGTGCGTTCCCACATGTACAGTAGAGGTTTGGCAAATGTAGATATGAGGGGAAAAAATCAGCTCTGATGACTTGCAGCTATAGGATTACATGATCACACACAACCCCAGGAACAACCCCAGGAACAACCCCAGGAACAACCCCAGGAACAACCCCAGGAACAACCCCAGGAACAACCCCGGATCAGCCGCACCTCCTCCTGCAGCTCTGTAAATGCAGCAACTGTTCCCAAAAATACACAGCAGCTTCGCCTCGACATGGCCTTCTACCCCCAGCAACCTACAATCATGTTCCTTCACTCCCAAGGTCGTATTCTGCATCAAGTTTGGATCTTTCTAAAAGTAGCCTCCAAATGACATGTCATTACAACATGAAACAATACTTCCTCTCATCCGGATCCCGTCTCTAACGCCTGCGTGGTGACCAGCGTGAGGACAAGAACACCATCGTTTTATTGCTGCCTGCAGCGTTTAGCTGTATTTAGCAGGAGAGCTAATTTAAGGATGTGCCGGTCTCGTGCTGGTGTCGAATGACTGTGTGTGTGTGTGTGACGAAGCGTAACTGTGCACCAGTCTGAACTCAAAATCAATTAGAAAGTGCAAAGAGAGCGACAGAGCTCCATGTCAAGCCTCTTTAAACACTTCATTAGCTCAGTTGCCTCAGTGCAGTACGATGGCTAGGGAACCTTATTTCACCCCGTTGGTAGCGTTGCGTTTCTGCATCTACTAACTGTAACATAAAAACCTGTCCGTGGTGTGCAGAGAGCTCGGCTGGAACCCAGTCATCTGGAAGTGTGTGTGTGTGTGTGTCACTGGCTAGACACCTTCTGCACTTTTATTTATTTATTTATATAATATTTGACTTTGGCTTGGACGACATTCACCAACAATCTGGATGTAGTCAGACTGGGGTACAATTTAAAATGGAAAAAAATTCATTTCCTGTGACCTCACTGCTACATCCATCTGTCGTACTCGACTGCAGAACCGGACACACACTCCACAACGTCACCTGCAGGTTTCCTGAAGCTCAACTGCAGGAGCTCTGATCATCACCATCTTGGCAGGAGCTGACTCCGCCCAAAGCTGTTAATCCATAAATGGACAAATGGGTGGAGTTATTATAGTGTTGGGAAGTTTTATTAAGGGGCTCTATGGGGACTGACGCACTTTTGGACCCTAGTGGTCATTCGAGGAATTGCATGTTCTGGCTCTTCTGTGTTGGCCTCAGAACCGGATCGTGTCTCTTAGTCGTAATGTTACTTTGGTCTATTTTTTCCAACAGTACATGGCACTGGTCATATGGGGGCGCTGTGCCAATAAATAAATCACTAGCGTGAGAAAGAGCAGGAGGCGGCAAAATATCCGTGTGTGTGTTCTCTCTATCAGTACTGCTGGAGTACTTATGGGTTTATGATGTGCTGCTATACTCTCATCCTCTAATAAATACTGAGATGTTTCAGGACTGGAGTCACGTGTAAGGCTGGACTCAGGACTGTCTTTATTTGAAGCTGACTCGTCTCAGTTTTTTGCACTAATGTCACTAAACATGGTCACGACAGAGAGTTTGTGAAAATAAAATGATGCAAGTGATCTGAACACACGTCTGCACTGTCCTCGCCCACGTCTGCAGTGACACGTCTGCAGTGATCTGGACACACGTCTGCAGTGACACGTCTGCACTGTCCTCGCCCACGTCTGCAGTGACACGTCTGCACTGTCCTCGCCCACGTCTGCAGTGACACGTCTGCAGTGATCTGGACACACGTCTGCACTGTCCTGGACACACGTCTGCAGTGGCACGTCTGCAGTGATCTGAACACACGTCCGCACTGTCCTCGCCCACGTCTGCAGTGACACGTCCGCACTGTCCTGGACACACGTCTGCACTGATCTGGACACACGTCTGCAGTGACACGTCTGCACTGTCCTCGCCCACGTCTGCAGTGACACGTCTGCACTGTCCTCGCCCACGTCTGCAGTGATCTGGACACACGTCCGCACTGTCCTGGACACACGTCTGCAGTGGCACGTCTGCAGTGATCTGAACACACGTCCGCACTGTCCTCGCCCACGTCTGCAGTGACACGTCCGCACTGTCCTGGACACACGTCTGCACTGATCTGGACACACGTCTGCAGTGACACGTCTGCACTGTCCTCGCCCACGTCTGCAGTGACACGTCTGCACTGTCCTCGCCCACGTCTGCAGTGACACGTCTGCACTGTCCTCGCCCACGTCTGCAGTGACACGTCTGCACTGTCCTCGCCCACGTCTGCAGTGATCTGGAGCGTCCTGGTCTTGGATTCATCCTGAACATATCAGTAACCTTCAGCCCTGAGTGAAAGGAAGTGCAGATCTCTCCTTCACACTGTATCAGAGCTCCATGAGCAGATGTTCCTCACACTCACTCACGGTTTTGTCATTTATAATCGATTGCATGTTGGTTGTGGAAAGCTGCTTTGCGACAATGACAAATGTTAAAAGGCTGTACAAACTGAACTGAATGTGGATTGTGAATCAGCATTAATCTATTTCGATGATAATATCAGGTTGTACAGTTTATCTTGAGATGCCAAGCGTTCAGCAGTGTGTGTTTCCCAGGAACGTCTGCATCAACTCCATGCCAGTGTTTATCTGATGAAAAGCCACATGTTCTACAGCACGAGTTTCCAAATGACCCAAATGTGACATTATGAATTTTCTGTAATCCTAAAGTCTTATTTTGTTTTCATTCTTGAAGTTACAATTAAAAAAATATTAAATACATTTAAAGATTTTCTCATACATCATTAACAGTCCGCGCAGTCAGAGTCATGTACACACGAGACGAGCGCAAAATCCATCTTCATGATGAGAACAATGTTCCTTATTTATATTTGTAAAATAAAGGAAATAAAAGCGAAGAGAGGATTGTGAGCTCCTCATGCGTAAACACAGAGACCGCACATGGGGTCATGACCTCTGGTTTAATACTTTCATAAACATCATTAGTCACCCAAACATTGACGATGGTGACTCAGACGTACACAACGTTTGGATTAAATATGAATCAGCTCCGATCTAAACTGATGCTGTGACCCAGTTGGTCTCCTGAACCGACTTGGGAGAACTTGTGTGTATGTGTGTGTGTGTGTGTGTGTGTGTGTGTGACTCACTGAAGCCTGATCCATCATGTTTACGTCTGGAAGTTTCCCACTGATGAGTTATGAGAAGCGAGACCAGCAGTTTTCTGCGCCAAGAAAGGGGACGGGAACCTGTTTACTGAGACCACACAACGGCTAAACCGTCACCGCGCTGTGTGTGCATGCAGCGTCCTCAAAGCTCCTCTGATCTCTCAGTTGGTGTGGCAGAACTTTTGGACTCGTCCTTTAAGGCCAATACATCTGTACAGAGAAGAAAGAAGCTCTGAAGATGTTCCTATTTTAATTTTAGTTTGTCACTTCCAGGAAAAGATGACACATGTTTGATGTCTCCATGTGTTTATCCAGTTAGACTCTCCTCACTGATTGGCCGGGGACAGACTCCGGGATGGACCTGTCCCGTAGTGAGATCTTTACTTGGCTGAACGTCTCAGTGGAAGATACAGACGTAACACACTCCTTCATGATGCCTGTTAAGAATCAGAAATGTGCTTTTTGTTCAGTGATGGAGGAAGACGTTATCTCCAGCGCCTGAAGCTATTGCACAAGTGTCAGCTGGGTTTAGATGGAGCCTGGAATCTTTTTTCTGAGGTTTTTTTTTGCAACCAGACAAAAGTTCAAGCAGACAAACTGATCCTGGCATTGACTTTTGTTCAGGGTGTGTTAACATTTTGTGCATGTCGACTTTCTGAGCGCTTACAGTAACGGGCGTGTCCTTCTGACTACAGGTGGTGGAGAAAGCGTCCAAGACCTCCTCCTGATACGGGACCATCACGCTCCCTCTCTCGTCCCCTCTGAGGCCCTGGACTCCATGCAGATTCCTCCTGGCTGATTGTACGGCGCGCTGGAAGCTCCAGATCTCCATGATTCAACTAAATAAGATTTACACACTGCACACTCTTTTTTTTCTTTTCAGGACTCTACAGAGGTTCGTCTCCAGCGGCGATCTCGTAACATGTGGCTCAGTGCATCAGTCCAGTCCAAATAAATCCCAGATGATCTTCTGGAATCGAGACCTGCTACATCGTGAACGTTCTGAACGTGCAGCTCTCGGTTTCAGAACTGTTCGTCCTGATGCTTTCTCAGTCGTACTTATTAAAAAAATTACATATGAATAAATCGCTTTGCCAAAGTAATCAGAGCTGCAGGCATGACACACACACACACACACACACACACACTTTTATAATCAGTTATAGAGCAGGAGGACGGATGATGTATTATTTTGATGTTCCCGTCTTCTGTCATGCTTTTGACAGATGTGTTTTTTTTTCCATGGCTCGTATCTGAAGTCTTTGTGTCAGTGAAGGATTGAAGAAAAAACCGTCCTGGTGAACAAGAAGGAACTAGTGTGTGTGCCCAGAGACTCCTCGCACTGTGTGTGTGTGTGTGTGTGTGTGTGTTGTGTGTGTGTGATGATCATGTTGCTGCCAAGCCCTCACATTCTTCTTCTTCCTGGCAGCGATCAGGTAAAGAGTAAACAGCACAGCTATGATGCCCGCGAGGTGTGTTTATTATTCAGTGTTCATCACGGAAAGATTTGGCACATAACAGGAGCGCGGACTCTACATGTCGCTGTTTACCTTCTGACTGTTTACCGACGCGAGTCTCTCGCGGGAAAAGAAAAGCTCAGTGTGTCGAGCCGCACGGCGCAGAGTCACACCACAGGTCAGGGGCCGAGCGAGCGAGGGAGGAAAACACCCAGCCTCACCATGACGCTCACGCCAGAGGATGAACACACACACACACACACACACACACACACACTTTATTTCCTGTAACAATGCTGGTTTAATCAGGTGGTTAGAACAGGAAGCCGTTTTCACGAGCTGCAGCTCTGGAGCGTCCGAGGTCCCGATGTTATTCTCTATTCAGAGGCCGGGCATGACGAGGACGTTCCAGATAAAGACTCTTTGTAAGACATGACTGGGCTTTTGTACTGGACAACAAGGGTGTCTCATGAGCGCATGCTGATCTGGTGGAAAAAATCATTCTGTAACAATCTGTAGTGGGCGCCTGGGTCAGGATCCGCATGGAGCAAGGACACCAGGACACCGGACAGGAGCGGAGAGGACACCGGGACCAGGACCTGCATGAGACTCAGACAGGCTGCGACACCAAACCCTAAACCGTCTCTCTGTCACCACCAACACATAACGCACTGACATCTTTGTAGCTCTTACTTTAATTACAGGCTTAATTAAGTGTTTACACGATCAGATACCAACATGATGTTCTCTCTCTCTCTCTCTCTCTCGTTCTCTACACAACACCAAATCATCTTCTCAGGGGACGAGTAAGCTCGGGATGATCCTCTCTGTGTGTGTGTGTGTGTGTGTGTGTGTGTGTGTGTGTGTGTGTGTGTGTGTGTAACCGTGACTCAGTGCCGCCGGAATCCACTCGGGTTCTGACACAACGGAGGCATGGGTTCCAAACGTGCCGATCAAATCACACACACATTCTGGCTCTTATACAGCTGGAAACAACGTAACAATGTATGTTGTAAATATATTAGTCTTGTGTTATGGTCAGGTGACCTACAGTAGGATTACGGCTTACAGTGAAGGAACACAGAGCAGCGTGGACTCACATCTGCACTTCCTGTCCTCCCTCGCTGAGATAAAGCTCTGAGGTAAAGGTTTCTAGTGTCACGGTCTGGTTTTAATATTTATATATAAATATATATGTTAGATTTGACATCTTTATTTTCTTCAGTCCAAATCGTTGAAGATTTTGTTTTGTAACTTTCTGAACAAAGCAAAGACATTTCGTTAAGGCTTCTGCTGAATAATTACGTTTTGTGCACAAACTATGCAGTCAGCTGACATCCTGTATGTACTGAATGAGCGGCGTATATTACTGACGTACTGAATGAGAGGGGTATATTACTGACGTACTGAATGAGAGGGGTATATTACTGACGTACTGAATGAGAGGCGTATATTACTGACGTACTGAATGAGAGGGGTATATTACTGACGTACTGAATGAGCGGCGTATATACTGACGTACTGAATGAGCGGCGTATATTACTGACGTACTGAATGACGAGGCGTATATTACTGACGTACTGAATGAAGCGGCGTATATTACTGACGTACTGAATGAGAGGCGTATATTACTGACGTACTGAATGAGAGGGTATATTACTGACGTACTGATGAGAGGGGTATATTACTGACGTACTGAATGAGCGGGCGTATATTACTGACGTACTGAAATGAGCGGCGTATATTACTGACGTACTGAATGAGCGGCGTATTTACTGACGTACTGAATGAAGGGTATATTACTGACGTACTGAATGAGCGGCGTATATTACTGACGTACTGAATGAGCGGCGTATATTTACTGAACGTACTGAATGAGAGGCGTATATTACTGACGTACTGAATGAGAGGCGTTATTACTGACGTACTGAATGAGAGGCGTATATTACTGACGTTACTGAATGAGAGGCGTATATTACTGACGTACTGAGAGAGGCGTATATTACTGACGTACTGAATGAGCGGCGTATATTACTGACGTACTGAATGAGAGGGGTATATTACTGACGTACTGAATGAGCGGCGTATATTACTGACGTACTGAATGAGCGGCGTATATTACTGACGTACTGAATGAGCGGCGTATATTACTGACGTACTGAATGAGCGGCGTATATTACTGACGTACTGAATGAGCGGCGTATATTACTGACGTACTGAATGAGCGGCGTATATTACTGACGTACTGAATGAGAGGCGTATATTACTGACGTACTGAATGAGAGGCGTATATTACTGACGTACTGAATGAGAGGGGTATATTACTGACGTACTGAATGAGAGGCGTATATTACTGACGTACTGAATGAGAGGGGTATATTACTGACGTACTGAATGAGAGGGGTATATTACTGACGTACTGAATGAGAGGGGTATATTACTGACGTACTGAATGAGAGGGGTATATTACTGACGTACTGAATGAGAGGCGTATATTACTGACGTACTGAATGAGAGGGGTATATTACTGACGTACTGAATGAGAGGCGTATATTACTGACGTACTGAATGAGCGGCGTATATTACTGACGTACTGAATGAGCGGCGTATATTACTGACGTACTGAATGAGCGGCGTATATTACTGACGTACTGAATGAGAGGCGTATATTACTGACGTACTGAATGAGAGGCGTATATTACTGACGTACTGAATGAGCGGCGTATATTACTGACGTACTGAATGAGCGGCGTATATTACTGACGTACTGAATGAGAGGCGTATATTACTGACGTACTGAATGAGAGGCGTATATTACTGACGTACTGAATGAGCGGCGTATATTACTGACGTACTGAATGAGCGGCGTATATTACTGACGTACTGAATGAGCGTATATTACTGACGTACTGAATGAGCGGCGTATATTACTGACGTACTGAATGAGCGGCGTATATTACTGACGTACTGAATGAGCGGCGTATATTACTGACGTACTGAATGAGCGGCGTATATTACTGACGTACTGAATGAGCGGCGTATATTACTGACGTACTGAATGAGAGGCGTATATTACTGACGTACTGAATGAGAGGCGTATATTACTGACGTACTGAATGAGCGGCGTATATTACTGACGTACTGAATGAGAGGCGTATATTACTGACGTACTGAATGAGAGGGGTATATTACTGACGTACTGAATGAGAGGGGTATATTACTGACGTACTGAATGAGCGGCGTATATTACTGACGTACTGAATGAGCGGCGTATATTACTGACGTACTGAATGAGCGGCGTATATTACTGACGTACTGAATGAGCGGCGTATATTACTGACGTACTGAATGAGCGGCGTATATTACTGACGTACTGAATGAGCGGCGTATATTACTGACGTACTGAATGAGCTGACGTACTGAATGATATATTACTGACGTACTGAATGAGCGGCGTATATTACTGACGTACTGAATGAGCGGCGTATATTACTGACGTACTGAATGAGAGGCGTATATTACTGACGTACTGAATGAGAGGCGTATATTACTGACGTACTGAATGAGAGGCGTATATTACTGACGTACTGAATGAGAGGGGTATATTACTGACGTACTGAATGAGAGGCGTATATTACTGACGTACTGAATGAGCGGCGTATATTACTGACGTACTGAATGAGCGGCGTATATTACTGACGTACTGAATGAACGGCGCGTCGCATCGATGGGTTTCTTCTGCCCTGACGGCGTGCGCTGGAGGAGACTAACGCAGCCATCTGACTCTCACATCATCAGCACGAGATCTTGGAGAGGAACGAACGCGACTCCAGATGGAAGTAAATGTTGAACCGTTATCTGAGCCACGCCGCAGCCGTGATCACAGAGAGAGGCGGAACAATAAAATCTCCTGTTTGGCCAGGTAGTGGGTGAAGCTGTGTATAATCAGAGTTGTGATTGGCTGCTGAATGATTCTTTATGCTAACAGTTTTAATGTTGTATTAAACCCACACTGCGCGTCTCATCAGCTCTCTGCTCCAGAGCAGGAACCTGTCCAGACTCATCCCAGCACGTTGTGTAGAACACGGCCCGAGCTCAGACGCAGCGCGTTTCAGCACGCTCTGGCTCCGCCCCTTTTCCCAAGATATGTGTGTGTGAGTACCGTACTCTGAGGTCTGCCTTGTGGTCCGGCGTCAGATGAACCGGTCAGAGGCGACGTCAAGGCTCTCTCACTTCACACACTTCACTCTCACTTTAGGGCCGGAGGGGCGGGTCTAAACCTCTAGACCTTCAACACAAGCCCCGCCCATTCTCCTCTCACTCCTGCTGTGTGCAAACGAACGGAGATAAACCGTCCCGAGAGTGCATCTGTGTGTATGATACGATTAGAACCTGATCAGCTCATCTACGCTGTGTGTCTTGTGTGTCTGCAGGACCGTGACGGACGGAGACCCAGAGCCGGCGAGAAGTGGAGAAGGCTTTAAAGGAAAATCTTTAACGAGTCCAGAGAGTAGATTATAAGCCGTTTAGGACAAGTGATGATGCCTGGCTTCAGGGAGCAGTTCAGTCATGATCCTGCTCGTCCCCGCGCAGTGAAGATCAAGAGACGCTCCAGGCGAGGAAAAACAAAGACATGGATAAAGATGATTCAGCTTCAGCTGCAGAAAATCCGCCAGCGGTGGAGAACATGAGATGCGAGCGCAGCGTTAATTATTCAGAGTGCAGCAGTGACTAAGCACAGAAACACGGCACGAGTGTACACCAACATCACCCGAGGCCGCGCAGCACAAGACACACACACACGCGCGCTCAGGAGACACGCAGGAGAAGTCTGGGAGAATGTTTTGCAGATGTTCAGGAGACTTTAGCAGACATTTAAGAAAATCTAGTAAGTTTAGGAGACATTAGGAGACATTTAGATGTTCAGGAGACATTGAAGGAACATTTCAGAGTCACTTAGGAGATGTTCTGGAGATGCTTCGGAGACACTCAGGTGAACATGAACAATGCTCAGGATGTCCAGGAGACATTAGGAGACGCAGAGGAGACAGTGTAGGAAACCATGTAAAAGAACTGGAATTGTTTAGAAGTTACACGGAGCTGCTTGTGTAAAGCTGCACGGTGTATTTCTGAGCTCTAAAGCCGTGATGTGTTTTACAGTATTAGTCTGCGGCGCGATCAGGACGAGAGTTATTTTAGTCTACAGTTTAACCTCACCGTCTCACTGGTGCGTCCAGCCAAGAGACACATTCCTCAGCTCTCACATCCTGAGCACAAAAAAGGCAAAAATACCACGGGCAAATCTTAAAACAGATCAAAACTCCATAGTCTGGATATTTTGTGTGTGTGTGTGTGTGTGTGTGTGTGTTGGATTCTGATTGGTCGAGAAGCTTTGGGTAGCTTTTTGTAAATCAGAGCATCTGTAACTCTGCAGGTTTATATTAACACACTGGTGGTTTACTGTACAGCACGCACACACACACACACACACACACACACACACTCCACATGAAGAGATTATAAGTGTGTATAAATGATATTTTGAACGTGAAGACGCTGAGGAGGAGAACGCTCCTACACGAACACAGTAGGACACTGTTCACACGGAACTCCTGCTCACTACTTAACAAAGCTCGAGAGCACACACACACACACACACACACACACACACACACACACACACACCGCAATCGTGAAACACAGAGCATCTGGTGCAGGTAAAGGAGAGATTTATGGAGGAAACGTTAGCATGTCGCGTTTCTGCTCCTCTTTAATCCCGGGCCGTGTAATCAGGGCTAGCGCGCTCGCGGGAAACTCACCGGCGTGTCGATCTTGATGAGCGCGATGTCGGCTTTCTCGTCCACGTCTTTGATCTTGGCGTCGTACGTGGCTCCGGACTTCAGCTCCACTTTGACGCGGTGTTTGTTGGCCACGACGTGAGCGTTGGTGACGATCAGACCGTCCTCGGATACGACGAAGCCCGAGCCGCTCGCCACCGCCATCTCCCGCTTAGTGAACACCATCCTGCAAGACGAGACAAAGAGTCACCACAGGAGGGCGCCATCACTCACAACCAAACAGCTGCTCAACATTTCACCCCATGAACCCCGTGAGCCTGAGAGAACGTCACAGCACAACGATGCACAGCTCTGGATCCTGATGGTCAGAAGGTCTTTAGTTTTCCACAGCTGCTCTGACATCAGCGCAGGTTTATATTTATATGATATGGTTTCTATAGCAACGGCTCACTCATGGGGACGCTCACAGCAACCGTGCTGCTGATCATACACAGATCCAGCGTGGGATTATGCAGATGTTTATTATTTAGGACGGAGTCTCCGGCGTCGGTGCTCCAGCTGTATCGATCTTCAGCACAGAGCCGTTTACGCCTTCATGCGGTTTCTCAGTGACAATCTGTGACAATGTTGTATTAAAGAGAGTCTAACTAAAATGTAACTAAATGTAACTAAAAACAGATCAAAATCAATCTAAGGGGAATAAAGTACAGCTGTTCCTCCGTCACACGACACCGTCACTGATTCACTTCCTCCTACTGCAAACCCTGAGCGTGTTATTCCTGTACGTACGAGTTCCTAGTGAGTTAAACAGACATGCGAGAGCAGCTCTGGTGGGAACCATCTCAACGTTCCCCCTGAAAAACTGCTCCCCAGGGCCAACATTCCCGGTTTAAAGCCTTCCTGCTGGAGAGGAAAGCTCAGGAACTTCCTCTGATGGATGACTTGCAGAAAACACACTTTCTCCTCTGCGCACTGGAGCCACTCCTGATCTCTGCTCTCTCCTCCGTGCAGCACTCTGACCAAAACAGGCATCGGATATCAGATCTCACAATCACGTCATTTAATAAGACACGGGCGCGGGACTGCAGTGGAGGAGGAGGAGCAGGAGGAGGAGGAGGAGGAGGAGGAAGAGGAGGAGGAGCAGGAGGAGGAAGAGGAGGAGGAGCAGGAGGACGAGGAAGAGGAGGAGCAGGAGGACGAGGAAGAGGAGGAGCAGGAGGAGGAAGAGGAGGAGCAGGAGGACGAGGAAGAGGAGGAGCAGGAGGAAAAGGAGCAGGAGGAGGAGGAGCAGTGTGTGATGTTCTCCAGAGTCAAGAGTGGAGAAGAAGTGCTGGAGATGTTGTTATTGCACAAATGATAACAAGCCCTCGTCAGAGCAGGTGTGTGTGTGTGTGTGTGTGTGAGACAGAGAGCTGCAGGAGTCGTACTTGCGGTACAGCTCGATGTGGACCACGGCCGGGGCGATCTTCTCCACCACGTCGGCGATGAAGTTGTACTTGTGCCGCAGGCTGTCGGGATTCGCGTCCTGACCTGAGGAGAGAACGTCTCGCGTGAACACGACATCACTACACACTACCGAGCTCACGGACGCAGAATCCTGCACTCTGATTGGTCGGGAGGGGTGACGGTGAAGCGCGGTCACTAGTGCGGACTCATACTAATGCGCTCGCTCTAATACGCCATCGTTTCCATAGCAACAGCATGTGTAATTGACAGTGATATAAAAATGGTCTGTGTGGAGAACAATCGCGTATTTAACATTGATGGATGGACGGAGTGTCCAGCGTCGGACCATCAGACATCTCACACAAACACGATGACCTGCAGCTTTAATGCCCAGACTTTTACCGTTTCCTCTTCCCTTTGTCTCATTCTGTCCAGTTTTCATCCATAACCAGTGGACACACACACACACACACACACACACACACACACACACACACACACACAAAGAGCCTTTGCTCTTCTTCTCCACAGATTATTTCTCCCCACCTCCGTGTTGTTTACAGTGTGACCCGCTATAGGACGAATCAAACACAGATGGGAGAAGCTAACGCGTCATAGACCGCATGCTAACCACATCATACGTGCCACCATGCTAGAGAGCCGCTAACACTTATTTTCCAGCCCTGTAACGTGGGCGCTCGTAAATCCCGATTACTTCTCCTTACGTGTCTCAGAGTCCTGAGCCGTGAAAAAGAACGTACGTGTAAAGTTCATTTGACCGGAATCTCGTTTATCAATCTGTTTTGTGTTCATAAATCTAAATCTGCACCTGTGTTTGTGGATTCAGAGAGGGCAGAGTGGGCGCGCATTCATCTGCTACAGACACGACGCGAACTCGCCAGAGAAACGTGACGGACGACTTTAACTTAACTCTAACATGAGAAGCTGCTTGTTCAGCATCGGTGCAGCGATTATCTCAAAACCCCGCCTCCTTCCCCGTGACTGACAGGTGCATAAGCCACGCCTCCTTTACTTCTGTCACTGAGTGGAACATTAGCCACGCCTCCTTTGCTCTCTTATACTAAATGCCTGTTTAATGTAGCATTAACACACAGCGAGGTCACATGACCAAATTTGGGCTCGTTATGGCTTTGCTCATCAGCGCAACACAGAGAGAGTTTGATTTCCAGGAAAGGTTCTTCACAGCCAAATGTCTGCTCAACATTCTGACGTGTGCTTTAACAGATAAAGAGACGTCCGGGACATTTCCTTCGTGCTATCGCGCACCACGCCAGCCGTACCGCCGAGACAACAGCTCGTATGTCAAACGCATTACATCATCGTCTGCCACGCTGCCTCTGAGAACGAGCCGTGACTCCTCCTGTGTTAGAGCTACAGTACGCTGCTGTGAGACTCGGTACATGTTACATCTTTGAGTAGTAATTACAAGGCTAGGTGAGGGGGCCAATAGTTTTGACATGAGCTGTAAGAGGCGCAGAACGCTCGGCAGTGACTCAGACCATCATCTGCCATGGAGATGCGGCGCGCGTGCGTGTGTGTGTGTTGGCTGCTACGTGACATTGCCCACTCAGGATTTAAGCTAATGTTTAAGACCATAAAAACACGTCTAACCTTCTGGAATGTTGTTTTACCCTAAAATCGCTGAACGCTGACTTGGTGGAGGCTCGAGTGAGAAGCCTCGGGCTCGGCTCTGCTGGTGGATCCACAGGAGAACTGCACCTCTCACTCTCAGGAAGTCTAACGTCACCAGAAGGTGTTGAGGTCGAATCCCAGGACAGGCACATTTCACCCTAAACTGTTCTTCGCTTGCGTTCTGAGTGTTTGATTCATGACATTGTGCTAAATTACACAACACTGCATGTTCTTGTCACCTGCAGGGTTTGAGCTCCATCCACTCAGGCACTCAGGTTATATAACAACCGGGTCTTAAACTCCAGCTGGAGATGACATCATGCAGTGTATCGTGTGTGTGTGTGTGTGTGTGTGTGTGTGTGTGTGTGAGAGAGAGAGAGAGAGGAGAAGCTCAGAAGCTTTGGCTCGTAGCACAGGCAGTGTGAGCCATGTCGAGATTAAAGTCACTCATGACCCAGAACACTCCATCTCCTCGAGAAGGTTTTCAGGAAACTCCACACACACCTCATTTATTAAAAATCATTTCCTCAAGTCGCAATCTGAAACTCCGTTATTTATTTGTAATCTAAAGCACATGATGGAAAAAACAGTTCCAGAACTATCCGTGTCCAGAACGTCTGGGCGTGGCCTCATGCAGAAGGTAATCTGATTAAGAAGCTTAAATCCGGTCTTGTGTTAGAGGGCGTGGCCGACCTCACCTGGCTCTAACCTCTCGCTGTGTGATCACGGCCGCACTTCCCTGACCCCTGACCCCCACAATCCTCAGACAGACCTCAAGCGTTTTACAGAAATCTTGTTTTGGTTACTGCAGAGCCACGATGCTTCTCAACACACACACACACACACACACACACACACACTTATTTTCTAACCTCGGCCGCGGCTGTCTGGATCAGACCACCAGCTGCTGGAAGCCGTCCAGGATTAGATTTTTTTTTACAGGAAAGCATTAAGCTAAACACTCGATATCAGCAGTTCCTGAAAACCAGAGGATGGACGTAGGAAGAGTTTTACATTTTTGGGGAAAAACTTCAGGTCAGTGAGTTCAGCCTGGACCGACTTCTCTTTCATCTGAGGGAGTCGCGGTGTCGTAGCGTCGAATCTCTGCTCCCGCGAGAGAGTCTCTAAAGCAGATCTGCCCAACATAATAAACTTACTTTTTAATGGGATCGCATTGTTTTACCTTTAATTAAAAGATAAAAGTTCATTATTCCCAAACAGCTGCAGGATCAGAGACTCAGTGTTGTGTAAAATATTCAACAATTATTGGTTAAGGAACCTGATATCACTTAAAAGGTAATATTAATTTCCTGTAACAGCATGACCTGCAGTGTGCTACTCCTCGACCACCACAGAAACGGCCACAATGTTAATTATTCGTTAATTAAACTCTACATCATTTTAATTAGTTTTAATTCATTTTAATCGATTCCTGTTTTCAGTCACGTTGTAGCAGCTGTCTGTTGTTAATGGAATGAATAAACCGCACACGCACTGAGAAATAAAGAGACCGAGCCTTATTAATCTTTAGTCAACAGTTAACTCTGTGGTTTAGGTGTCGGACTGCTGACCGGAAAGTCCCGGGTTCAAGGCCCTTAACCCTCACCTGCTCCTTTTAAAGATCATTATTGTGGTGTGTGTGTGTGTGTGTGTGTGTGTGTGTGTGCGTATTAAATGATTTCTATATGCACATCTGTGTGCGTGTGTAACACACCTTTGCCACCGACGCCCCTCTGCACCACATGTGTATTAAATATGTGTGTATAGTGTGTGTGTGATGTATGTGTGTTTATTAAATTGTATTGTATGATGTGTGTAGTGTATGATGTGTGTATAATTTATGATGTGTGTATAGTGTGTGATGTGTGTATAGTGAGAGATGTGTGTATAGTGTGTGTATAGTGTGTGATGTGAGAGATGTGTGTATAGTGAGAGATGTGTGTGTGATGTGTGTACAGTGTGTGATGTGTGTATAGTTTATGATGTGTGCATAGTGAGAGATGTGTGTATAGTGAGAGATGTGTGTATAGTGAGAGATATGTGTATGATGTGTGTATATTGTGTGATGTTTGTGTGATATGTGTATAGTGTATGATGTGTGTATAGTGTGTGATGTGTGTATAGTGAGAGATGTGTGTATAGTGTGTGATGTGTGTGTAGTGTGTGATGTGTGTGTAGTGTGTGATGTGTGTATGATGTGTGTGTAGTGTATGATGTATATGATGTGTGTATAGTGTGTGATGTGTGTATAGTTTATGATGTGTGCATAGTGAGAGATGTGTGTATAGTGTGTGATGTGTGTATAGTTTATGATGTGTGCATAGTGAGAGATGTGTGTATAGTGTTTGATGTGTGTATAGTGAGAGATGTGTGTATGATGTGTGTATATTGTGTGATGTTTGTGTGATATGTGTATAGTGTGTGTATAGTGTATGATGTGTGTATAGTGTGTGATGTGTGTATAGTGAGAGATGTGTGTATAGTGTGTGATGTGTGCGTAGTGTATGATGTATATGATGTGTGTATAGTGTGTGATGTGTGTATAGTTTATGATGTGTGTATAGTGTATGATGTGTGTATAGTGTATGATGTGTGTATAGTGTATGATGTGTGTATAGTGAGAGATGTGTGTATAGTGTGTGATGTGTGCGTAGTGTATGATGTATATGATGTGTGTATAGTGTGTGATGTGTGTATAGTGAGAGATGTGTGTATAGTGAGAGATGTGTGTATAGTGTGTGATGTGTGCGTAGTGTAGGATGTATATGATGTGTGTATAGTGTGTGATGTGTGTATGATGTGTGTGTAGTGTATGATGTATATGATGTGTGTATAGTGTGTGATGTGTGTATGATGTGTGTGTAGTGTATGATGTATATGATGTGTGTATAGTGTGTGATGTGTGTATAGTGAGAGATGTGTGTATAGTGAGAGATGTGTGCGTAGTGTATGATGTATATGATGTGTGTATAGTGTGTGATGTGTGTATGATGTGTGTGTAGTGTATGATGTATATGATGTGTGTATAGTGTGTGATGTGTGTATGATGTGTGTGTAGTGTATGATGTATATGATGTGTGTATAGTGTGTGATGTGTGTATAGTTTATGATGTGTGCATAGTGAGAGATGTGTGTATAGTGTGTGATGTGTGTATAGTTTATGATGTGTGCATAGTGAGAGATGTGTGTATAGTGTTTGATGTGTGTATAGTGAGAGATGTGTGTATGATGTGTGTATATTGTGTGATGTTTGTGTGATATGTGTATAGTGTGTGATGTGTGTATAGTTTATGATGTGTGTATAGTGTATGATGTGTGTATAGTGTGTGATGTGTGTATAGTGTGTGATGTGTGCGTAGTGTATGATGTATATGATGTGTGTATAGTGTGTGATGTGTGTATGATGTGTGTGTAGTGTATGATGTATATGATGTGTGTATAGTGTGTGATGTGTGTATGATGTGTGCGTAGTGTATGATGTATATGATGTGTGTATAGTGTGTGATGTGTGTATGATGTGTGTGTAGTGTATGATGTATATGATGTGTGTATAGTGAGAGATGTGTGTATGATGTGTGTATATTGTGTGATGTTTGTGTGATATGTGTATAGTGTGTGATGTGTGTATAGTTTATGATGTGTGTATAGTGTATGATGTGTGTATAGTGTGTGATGTGTGTATAGTGAGAGATGTGTGTATAGTGAGAGATGTGTGTATAGTGTGTGATGTGTGCGTAGTGTATGATGTATATGATGTGTGTATAGTGTGTGATGTGTGTATGATGTGTGTGTAGTGTATGATGTATATGATGTGTGTATAGTGTGTGATGTGTGTATAGTTTATGATGTGTGCATAGTGAGAGATGTGTGTATAGTGTGTGATGTGTGTATAGTTTATGATGTGTGCATAGTGAGAGATGTGTGTATAGTGTTTGATGTGTGTATAGTGAGAGATGTGTGTATGATGTGTGTATATTGTGTGATGTGTGTATAGTTTATGATGTGTGTATAGTGTATGATGTGTGTATAGTGTGTGATGTGTGTATAGTGAGAGATGTGTGTATAGTGTGTGATGTGTGCGTAGTGTATGATGTATATGATGTGTGTATAGTGTGTGATGTGTGTATAGTTTATGATGTGTGTATAGTGTATGATGTGTGTATAGTGTATGATGTGTGTATAGTGTATGATGTGTGTATAGTGAGAGATGTGTGTATAGTGTGTGATGTGTGCGTAGTGTATGATGTATATGATGTGTGTATAGTGTGTGATGTGTGTATAGTGTGTGTGTGTGTATATGTATAGATGTGTGTATAGTGTGTGATGTGTGTATGATGTGTGTGTAGTGTATGATGTATATGATGTGTGTATAGTGTGTGATGTGTGTATGATGTGTGTGTAGTGTATGATGTATATGATGTGTGTATAGTGTGTGATGTGTGTATGATGTGTGTGTAGTGTATGATGTATATGATGTGTGTATAGTGTGTGATGTGTGTATGATGTGTGTGTAGTGTATGATGTGATGTGTGTATAGTGTGTGATGTATGTGTATATGATGTATATGATGTGTGTATAGTGTGTGATGTGTGTATGATGTGTGTGTAGTGTATGATGTATATGATGTGTGTATAGTGTGTGATGTGTGTATGATGTGTGTGTAGTGTATGATGTATATGATGTGTGTATAGTGTGTGATGTGTTTATGATGTACAGTACAGAGCAAAAGTTTGGACACCCCTTCTCATTCAGCGAGTTTTCTTTCTCGTGTTCTTTCTCGTGTTCTTCAGCCCAAACGCGTCTCTTCTGCTTGTTGCCTGTCCTTAGCAGTGGTTTCCTAGCAGATCTTCTAGCATGAAGGCCTGATTCACACAGTCTCCTCTTAACAGTTGTTCTAGAGACGTGTCTGCTGCTAGAACTCTGTGTGGCATCGACCTGCTCTCTGATCTGAGCTGCTGTTAACCTGCCATTTCTGAGGCTGGTGACTCGCATGAACTTCTCCTCCGCAGCAGAGGCGACTCTCGGTCTTCCTTTCCTGGGCCGGTCCGCATGTCAGCCGGTTTCTTTGTAGCGCTTGATGCTTTTTGTGACTGCACTCGGGGACACTTTCAAAGTTTTCCCCATTTTTCCGACTGACCGACCTTCATTTCTTAAAGTAATGATGGCCCTCGTTTTTCTTCACTTAGCTGCTTTTTTCCCGCCATAATACAAATTCAACCTGTTTCAATGAGAAGGGGTGTCCAAACTTTTGCCCTGTACTGTATGTGTATAGTGTGTGTGTATATATGATGTGTGTATAGTGTGTGATGTGTGTATGACGTGTGTGTGTGTGTCACCTTTGCCGCACGCGCCCCTCTGCACCACGATGACGGGCGGTTGGTTGAGGCGCTGCGCGCTCCCGCTGGCCCCCCGGAGCGCGCACACGTTGCGGTAGGTCACCCCGTCACTGCCGCACGCCGGCTCCGCGCTCTCGCAGGCACACACTCCGCTCTTGGCGCGCCTGCGCACGGTGGCGCTGTAGGCCACGCCCCCTGTGACGGAGCAGCGCAGGCCCTCGGCGCAGTCGCTCTGTGTGCTGCACGGCTCTCCCTCTCCGGACGCGCACGCGGGGCAGCAGTCGCAGCGGTCGAGCGCGTCCCCGGGCAGGCAGTCGGCGGGAAGCGACGGGCACGCGGACCGGTCGCAGCGCTCGGGGCATTCGGGAGCGCGCACGCCGCATGAGACCGGGCCGGCGAGCACGAGCAGCACGCACGCGCAGGTCACGGACAGAACGAGCATCTTCGGGTTCGGTGTTACTGATACACACACACACAGCGAGAGAGGGAGAGTCTCACACACACACACACACACACACACACACTGAGAGTGAGAGAGGGAGAGTCTCACACACACACACACACACACACACTGAGAGTGAGAGAGGGAGAGTCTCACACACACACACACACAGAGAGAGTGAGGTGATCAGTGAGGGATTTCAGCTCCGCTGCACTTTTAAAGCCGCATGCCTCACACACACGCAACAACAAAAACAAGCGCGGGGATTGGCCCGGCACAGTGACGTCAACGTGGGGGGCGGGGCGTGAAGCAGAAGTCAATAAGTGAGGTCCCGCCCCCAATCCAGCAGCAAGGATGAGGGAAAATCTGAGTGTTAGTCTAACACATCAAAGATGGACAACACACACACACTCACACACACTCACACACACTCACACACACTCACACTCACACTCACACACACACTCGTATAGCGTAACATTTCACATTTAGTTTGATGTCTGGTCCATTTATTGTCTATATAAATAAAAGAACGGGTTTGTTTGGTCAGAACTCGCTCTTGCAATGACACTTTTCAGTTATGTCTCTGTTTCTCTCTCCGTCTCCCTCTCCCTGTCCGTCTCTCTCCGTCTCCCTCTCCCTGTCCGTCTCTCTCCGTCTCCCTCTCCCTGTCCGTCTCTCTCCGTCTCCCTCTCCCTGTCCGTCTCTCTCCGTCTCCCTCTCCCTGTCCGTCTCTCTCCGTCTCCCTCTCCAGACAGATTGTGTCGCAGCATCACTCAAAACTGTCTGTACAGAATTTACTGAATCTTCTGCAGTACTTGGATCAATCGATCTGCTTCCTCCATTTCTCATCTGTGATTTACTCTCTGATTACCGAACAGCGAGTGTGTTTGTCTGAAGACAAAAGTACAACTTGGTGTAAACAAGACGTAAACATAAACTTTTCTATATCCTCTCTGTATCTTGCTGTGAATTAGGAACATTTTGTACAATATTCCGATATTTATAAACCAATCCAGTGCAAACCAGTACAGTATAATGTCACAACAAACAAATAATGATATTACCGTTATAAAAAATATAAGGGCTTCATCTTTGTTACAGACAGACATGTACGTGTCCTCTTGATCCATAAACGATGCGTACTAATGCTAGTTTAATATAGACCTAAGATGCACAGACAGGTCTAAACCCATCACACACACAGAACAGACCAGAACAGTTTCATCCAGTGACTCATTATGTTTCATTACAACTGCCGTTAAAGAACAAAGAAGAAGAAGATGATGATTCAGAGTGTGTGCCGCGGACCCTGATAACAGATTTATGTGTGAGGAGTGAAGTGTGTGTAGGGTGTGGTAGGGCAGGAGACTCACACTGAGGCTGTGTTCCACTCTGAAGTGTACTTCACAGGGTGCTTCCTGCTCCCTGCTCTGTGTGCACTCTCCAGGAGTCTCCAGTGTTAGCGCTCCATTGGAGACGTGAAGTGCTAAACTGTAAGATGTTTGTGAGGAAGGTGCCATTATTTTCTAACGCTGTAGAAAAACATGTGCAGATCTCATGAGCTCATAGCTTTCTTTCCCTCTCCGGCGTTTAATGGAGTGATGGTTGGGTCACCCTCCCTGCAGGGCGTGGGCCGGGGGTCAGGGGCGCGGAGCGAGCGCGGGAATGAAAGACGCGTGTCGAGCAGCACGCCACACCACGCTGACTTCAGTGTAAGCTCATGGAGGAGGAATGTTTCAGTGAAGTGATCAGAGCTGTGTGCGCTACATCATGGATTAATGCAGGAACACAGGGCCACGCCCGCACTCCAACGTCTTCCACATCTCATCACGCCTCGGCCATCGCTCCACAGCCGTGTGACGGACACGAGGGGAGAGTCAGCCGGCCGATAAAACGCTGTCATACCAGCTGTCTCTGACCAACACGGTCAGGTTCTCCTATATCCTTATGGGTGTGGTCTCCTCCAGGATGACTCCGCCCCCGCAAACCCTGCACAAGGAGCTATGGAATGAATTGATGACCACACACACACACACACACCACATCTCAACACAATAAAGGACACCTGTGGGTCAGTCCTGTAGAAGTCTAGTTCTGTCTGGTCCGGTCCCACAGAGAAGCAGAACCGGCGCCAAGGCTCACTGAACCTGCTCTGGTGCTTCACAGTGATTCCTCCACACCTGACTAACACTCTGTGTGTGTGTGTGTGTGTGTGTGTGTGTGTGTGTGTGTGTATGGTTTTCATTCTGCCCTAGTATTATATATGTGTAGGAAACTAATGCATTATTACACATAAATAAGTAGATTTATATTAAAATGAGACGGTACTGTGAGAAGCGGTGTACTTACGATGAACAAACACAAATCAATTAATTTAAAGAAAACCAAATGTAAAATGACTAATTAAATAAAGTATGAATAAATTATAAATTGTACACAATTAAAACATTATAATAAAGCAACAAAGAAATGAATGAATAAAAAAATGCTGTGGTTAAGGACAGAAGGATGAAAGTATTTAGTAGGTGAACAGACAGAAGGGACTGGAACATGTGGATGAACAGATGAGTGGTTGGGATGGATGATGCGTGGACAGATTGAAGGGATTAGACGGCTGAAGGGGTGGCGGGATGTTCCTGAGCTGCACTTCCTGAAGAGATAAAAGGAATTAAACAAACTAATGGTCTCCCTGATGAGGACGTTTCTCTAAGCAAATCAAGTTGTCTTTAAGCTCGAGACACGGACCACGCGGCGGTCAATAAAACTTCTACTGTAGCAATGAGAATAATAAAGTCAGCCTCGCAGGGAGCATTCAGCCATGTTGTACAGACCATGGCGCGCGCACACACACACACACACACAGAGGCCTGTTTATTCCTCTGAGTGGTGGTGGTGGTGGTGTCAGTGTGTTTGATGCCGTCGCTCTCATCAGGCTTTTATGATGTGACCGAGCAGAAGCTGGACTCGACTCAGACACGGAGCAGCTTTCCCAGAAAACCGCCACCCCCGACTTTTGAGCGAGCGGCCAGGACATCTGAGTCATAGTCCTCCCTCAGGTCCTCTTCTGCCAAAAATCCAAAGGGCTTTGAATAAAAACAACTGCAGCAGGCAGCAATAACATGCAGCTCTATCTTCTACACAAACACAAATACGCACTGGGTTTGTCGTGCAGCTGCAGATGTAGAAATAAAAATAAAATAAAAAAAACGCTTGCAGTACTGAAACACACCCAGAGGACATCAGACCCTGAGACGTTGAGTGTCATTTCAGATGAGGTCAGAGCAGTTACACACTCTGGATCAAACTTCGTTTTTAAAGCAGCGCTTCTTCCATGTTTATGTGATGTGACCGAGATAAACACAGACTCTTATCTCACATTTCCCATAACTGAAAGCTGGAATGCTAGGAATTCACTCACTCACTCATCATCATCATCTATAACGCTTTATCCTGTATACAGTCGTATGGGGGCAGAGCTTATCCCTGAGCACGAGGCGGGGTACAATCTGGATGGGGTGCCAATCCGTCACAGGGCGCGCACACACACACACACACACACACACACACACTGGACAATTTGGGAACGCCAATTAGCCTAATCTGTTGGAGGAAACCGGAGCACCCGGAGGAAACCCATCAAGCACGGGAAGAACATGCACAACTCCATGCACACAGACCCCGAGGCGGGACTCAAACCCGGACCCTGGAGGTGCAAGGCGCGCGGTGACAGTGCTAACCACTGCACCACGGTGTCACTGCTTGGAATTCAGGAAGTTAAAATATCAAACTGAGATGAGAACACTGATGTCTGAGAGGGAGGGAAAGGGGCGGGCCTTCCAGGAACACCTTGAGAGCGTGTGAAACACCACAGACACACACAGAGAGTAACATGGGATTATACCAGGATGCTACATGCTTTGCTTCCATGAAGGATATGAGCTTGATAGTACCCTTAGTCCCTGACCTATTGGTACTAGCATGAAGATGTTAGAATGTCTGCAAAATGGCGTAAACGCAAAACCATCCCTCCCTGCAGCAGTGAGCTCGCACCGCGGTTCTCCAGCGAGGTTCTGGGCCGTGTAAGGTGCTGAGACGCCGCTGTGCTGAGAGAAGTTGTTCTCTGGCGGAGCTTCTGCATCTTAGAAGCTTTTACAGGAATCAGGGGACTTGACTTCTCCTACAGAACTCATATCCAGACACATGTGGAGTTAATTAAACAGGGCTCAGTGAGGGAACTGTCATACTGCAGTCCGCCAGCAGGAGGCTCCAAAGACCCAGGGTCCAGGATTGTACTGTATCATTTGCAGTGTTAAACCAGAACCAGAACCGGCACTTGAGTCATTGATTTATTTATCACGAGCGTATCTCAGTGAATCAGCTCTTCTTCAGTGAATCATATTGTTTGACTCATAATTAAGAGTTCATGCTTTTTTTTCCATCCTGACGCCACATTGATATTTTTATTAAAAAAACATTTAGAGAAGTGAGTGTTCTTTACACATAGCTATTCATAGTTTAGACATTTCTTTGCCTTTGCTGACTCTGGCATTAGATCTGGGTTTTTAATTTATTAGTATTATTTATGGAGAGGACGTTCACTCAGCAACATAACGCACTGTAACGTCTCTTAGAAGTGCAAGAACGTTATGAAAAGCCCCAGCTGATGATGTAAATATACATCAGTTTATATTTATATACATCAAATATTTACATCCGTATCAGAGACAATGTCCAGGTCAGGATGGACTCGGGGATGGAGATGGAGAAAGGCACCATCACTGACTGTGGGCAGGAAGTACATCCTTCTTTAAGCTTCCATTTGAGGTAATGGTAGGTATAGACAGTGTTCAGGAAGTGGAAGGACTGCAGAATACTGACCAGGGGCTCAGACAGGGTGGTGGAGCTGGGTCCTGAGGAGTTCTTTCGCTTTTTAGGGAGATGTGCTAAACCAGTTGTTTGCACCAGTTCACCATATGGTTGATGTCTCACCTCCGGAGATGAGCCCAACCAGGGTGGTTCCACTCACAGACCTCAGGAGCTGAGGACTGGAGGTGCAGGGAGAAGCGTAGAGATGAAGGAACACACACTAGTGTAGAACGAGTGCTGATTATGACAGGGTGAGCGATGTGCCTCCCCAGCTTCAGGAAGTCTGTGATCCACCAGCAAATGTTCCATGTTCACCTGGGAGAGTTCGTCATGCAGAACGGTTGGAATGATGATGACAATGATGTTGAAATGTAAAACTAAAATCCACAAAGAGGACCCTGGAGTAGTTTCCTGGGGAGTCCATGTGCTGGAGAGTGAAGTGAAGAACCATAGCAGCGTCCTCAACAGACCTGTAGGCTAACTGAAGGGGCTGTAGAGCTAGATCTGTAATGTCTGAGTCTTAAAGCAGGCTGGACCTTGGCATGTTAAAGATGTCAGTGGATACGGGACACATCTGATCAGCACAGTGGTTCAGGGTAGATAAAGCGACAGCCTGCTTCACACGTCTCTTTGAAGAACCTATTAACTCTCCAGGGTGGCGAGTATCCTCGTGTGATCAGGAGGAGTTCTCTGACTATTCATCTACATTTATATAGACATAGATATTCTGTACTGTATACTTTCTCATGTCTCCCCTTCCTAACTATAAACGAGGTGTTACTGTGCCTGGACAGATCCTCAGAGATGAGAACAGCCAGGAACCTGAAGCTGGAGATGTATTTTATCTCAGTCCCGTCGATGTAGAAAGGAGACTTTGCTTTCTATTTTCTAGATGTATAAAATGAGCTTGTTGGTCCTCTTAGCATTAGGAACGTTCAGGTTGTTGGAAAACATCCAGCTGTGGGTTGTGGATCTCCTCCCTGTGGGGCGACTCATCGTTGTTGCTGACCTAATGCTGTGGTATCATCTGCATACGTAATGATGATGTTGGAGTTCTGCAGAAGCACACAGTCATGGGTAATCAGGGAGTAGAGCAGTGGTCTCGGCACACACCCCTGTGGGATGCCAGGTTGAGTTTAGAGGAGGTGTGCTTGCCAAACCTAACAGACCGAGGTCTACTAGTCGGAGAGTCTGGAATCCAGCTGCATGTGAAAGTGCTGATGCTCAGGTCAGGCAGATGGGTGATGAGTTCATGAGCACTGGGACTGTGTGAAAACCAGAGCTGGAGTCAACACACAGCATCCTTACGTATGTGCTGTTATTGGCTGTCAGGATCCAGCTGATCTAATTTAAACGCATCAGAGCCATGGCTGGGCCAGAAGGAACCAGGGTTTGGGAAGATGAAGAACTCAATCCAACATGTGAATCTGCTGCCAATTTATGAATAGTTTAAAGCACCACCTGTAGGATTACAGAGGAACTGCAACATTTTACCACCTCAAATGCAAACGTTAATAAATAAAATTAAAAAAATCATTCAAATCAATGAATTCAGTGTGGAGACACGGATCACAATCACACACACTGGAGAAACACCAAGTCCTCGACAAGTGAACGCAGGACTGTCGCTGTGTGTGAGAGGTCCGTGTGTCCCGACCCCAAGCGCCATGAAGGGCTGATCCCTGGTCAGAGCGCCCCAGGACACGCCAAACCCCACACGCAGTCTCAGCTCTTCTGGATATCAAACAAAACCCTTGTGGGCTTTTTTTTTTGCACCAGAGTGGCATTAGACTAAAAGCTGAAAGTTTTCAGAAATAGACTTCCTGTTTGAAGTTCAGCGTCTGAAGTTGTTTTAACTACAGACCAGAGTTCTGAGCGCAGGAACACGGCTCAGCATGAACAACAAGCTCCTGGTCTGGTGAGGTCAGAAGTCCAGAGGTGGCGCTAGAGTCAATTCAACTTCTGCTGTAAGCCTGACCTCTGACCCACAAAACGCTGTGCAGCGCAGAACACACACACACACACACACGCCCAGATCTTGGCTAAATGCCACCCAGGGCCACGGTGAGGGGTAAGTCCAGGCTTGTTCACAGGGTGTGTGTGTGTGTCAAAAGGGCCGGTGATCTGTAGAGGGCAGTGTGTGCACATCATAACGCCCTGACACTGAATTACCCATTCAAACTCAAATTCCACAAACAAGATGGCCGACTGTGAACACAGTTGAGTTTCTGAAACTCAGACTCAAACTTGTGTGTTCTAGAGATCAGATAACAAAATGACCTGAAGAGGATAAAAATCAATCCCTGACAGTGCTGTTAACGTTATTGTTCTACAAACACAAATTAAGACTAGAACCTTTATTGTAGCTGTTCATAAAATTGACAAGGCTGCGTCCCAGTGTGAGAAAGTGAAACTCTTCTGCGTCCTTTAATCGACACCCTCATGAGACGAAGATCGATGAATATCACGCTACTTAAACCCCATGGCTTTGGTTTAGTCATTCTGATTACTTTTTAAATGTAAATACGCAATCAGAAATATTTGATGGAAATTTTAAACCAAATGATAAAATTTTCATTTATTTGTTATAAATGACTCCTCACATCTGACCTGCAGAACCGTTATGGGCCAGCAGGAGGCTCACACGCTGGGAAGCACTGCTTTACTGTCATCAGGAATGAAATTCAGTTTTAAGTTTGATATTTTTCTTGTCTACAATTTTTTTTTTAAGTGGCAGTAAACACTTGTGGCAGCGTCACTGGGACTAAAATACAGAAACTTTAGGAATGGAAACTTTACTGGAAGTAAAAAGTGTCAGTAGACCCTCGGGGAGTGGCAGCTTCAGCGGGTATGGCAGCGATGACTTGCAAGAGGAAGCATCTTCATTGCTTAAAGGAACTAATAACGATATTAGCAGCAAAAGACACGACACTCAGTGCACTATTTAAAATTGGTCAGTTTTAATCTTTAAACTCTTTCACATAATAAATAAATGCACAATGATTTACAAATGTCAGGTTCACAACTCGAGAAATCTAAATTAGCTTGTCGTCACGAGGAAACTATGCAGGCACTTAACAGCGGACTTGTGCGGCGCGGTCTACGGGTGAACAGCGACCGCGGGGCAGAGCGACAGGAGGTCCGTCCCATCAGGTAAAAATCTTTACAAAAACAAACAAACAATTTATTCTGACAGGACTACAACAAAGACGCTGGTCCTGGGCGGGGTGGAGCGGTTATTAAACACATACAGCATCAAAACGACGACTAACGTTAGTGTGGAGTTAGTGTGCTCTCATTATTCACAACACGCTAAGCAGAGTGGACAGTCGCTCTCCTCCGGCGTCAGATTAACAGTTTCAGGGGAAGCAGTCTGTCCGTTCTTAACATCAGGATTCACAGGGTTCGGCGTGATGTCCCCACCAGGGTTAGGGTTCTCCAGACCTGCCAAGCGCCGCCTTGTAACGACTCATCACATTCAACTGGTTTTAATTCTATACGTGTATTTATAAATTTAGTTTCACATGAACGGAGCTCATCTTTCGAGTCCGGATGAGAGCGCCGCCCGAAAGCGTTGCTGCGTTAGGTTGAGGGAGAAAGGGGCGGGGCTTCAAGGAGTGGGGGGCGGGGCATTCACTCGACATACACATACTGTCAATCATTCCAGACAGATGTGCTCATCATGCCAGCTGTGTTCCTGGCGTGTGTCTGAGTGATGACACCTGGCAGGTCTGAAGCTCTCGCGCTCAGAACGAGGTCACGTTTTCACAATAAGCAGCGTGATTCTCTCCAGCGAGGACGCCATGACGTTACCCAGCACCCTGCACAGGCGCAGTCACGAGCTAACCGTACGGAGCAGATGTGCGTCCTGGTGCTTTTCGCCAAAACTGGAAGAAAAAACAACAACAACAACCTGACAAAAACAAACAAAAGTGTATGTCCTCTCAAAAGTTTCTGCTCAAAAATAAATTCTATAGTTACAGTCAGTGTGTGTGTGTGTGTGTGTGTGTATATAAAGATCTTTAAATAAAACAACGATTAGAACGTCTTCTCCAAAATATTTCTATCTTACAGGTAGTGGTATTGACTTGTTGGAGATTTGATTTGCTCGGACATAAAAACTCACACTGAACGTCCTGAAACATTAAACTCTGAATAAAATGATTTAAGAGAAGCAGAAAACAGCGCCCCATCCAGTTCAACAGAGGGAACTGCGACTGAATGAATTAGGAACCAAAAAAAAAAAAAACACCAGGACAGGAGGAAACCTATCTGTAGCCCATGAGAGAGACGGTGAAGGGGAAAAGAAATCATTTCATTTTGTTCCAAAGTCTCTGTGTCGAGTGTTCGGTTCTGAAGCGGTTTCGTTCGGACTGGTGAGGAGTTCGTGCTTAAAAAGGGAGAAAAAAAAAAAGAAAAAAATTATGAGGTCAATCCCTTGCAAAGCGTCTTCACCAGGAGGTGCGTGTGTCAGGGGCGCCGATCACAGAACCCCAGGAGGTTTAAATCCCGCGTGCTGTGCGAGTCCCTGTGTGTCCTCTTACAGTTCTGATTGCGTTACCGTGTCCACTTTGTGCTGCACATCCAGACCGGCGGCCGTCAGGAGTGCGCCGGTCAGTCTGCGCCGTGTCGAGTCTGAGTGTGGGCGTGGCTCTGGGTTTTATTCTACACCTCTGTAATTTGCATCTCGTCCGAGTCGTTAACGGCAGCGGGGCAGATCTCTGCGCTGTTCCTCCGCTCCCAGGGCGACGCCGCGTCGCCGCTACCGCTCACTTGAAGAAAAGGCGAGGAGCCTCCTGGAGCGACAGCCGGGAGCGCGGGCTGCCCCGCAGGAGGCCGCTGAGGTCCGGCTCGTCCCACGCCATGCTGATGGCTCGCTGGGAAGGTGCATTCTGGGAAGTGGAGTTCGGCGGAGATGGGTGAGCGAGGGACTGGGGGTCCTTGCTCGCTGCAGTAAAAGACGGAGCCGTGCTCACGGCGCTCCTGCACAGGGGAGGGAGCAGAAGGGGAAGAGAAGGAAACAAAGAAAAGAAAAGAAGAAGAAGAAGAAGAAGAATTCAGTCAGTGATAAAACACACAGTAGCGTTCCTATAGTCTGCTCAGGCAGGAAGTGAAGCTTCAGCGCTAACAGCAGCTTTAGGAGAAAGCAGAAGCTTAGTGGCAGCTGAGAATTCAAAAGTGGCAGCTCAAAGTGCTGGTTTATGCTTTGAGAAGTGGCAGCTACAGCAGTAGGGAGTGGCAGCCACAGAGCTAGTGGCAGGAGAAGCTTAAGGAGTGGCAGCTTCACTGTAGGGCTGGTGTAGCGTGAGGAAAGCAGACGCTGGTGCTATTAAAGCTCAGGGAGGGGCAGCTCCATTATCAGTGCTGAAGCTCGGAGAACGGCAGCGTCAGGAGCAGCGGCGGCTTTAGCTACGACAGAGTGATGTGAAGCAGATCGTATATAATAATAATGATGATGATGATCATCTGCGTTCAGATCAGTGAAGCTCAGTGCGAGTGAACGCAGGCCTGAAAGTAGCAGCCTGACGTCTTTAGAAGGCAGAGTTAGAAGTAGGCGGAGTTTAGTCAAACCCAGGCTTTCAGGCGTCTGACCAGGAGACAGCGCACATGCAGATAAAGTGAAAAAGTAGCGCAAAGCCATTAAGGGTTACGGCTAGATTAACGCGTTAGCATTGCCAGAAATGGATTAAGAACATCATGAGTCACATGTATATAAACGATTATATAAAACTGTGGAGCGTGAGCAGGATGGTGTGCTCGGGGTGAAGGATGACAGAAGCTGAGGATCACAGGGAGAGAAAAGGAGAAGATCGCTCCACACTCGGGGCGCGCTCGCTGTGCTGCGACGCTCCGCCAGCACCAGACACGCAGCGCTCCACCTCACAACTACTTCATGAAACACATGGATGAGGACAGCGAGAGGACGCACAGGGGAATCTCTGTACACCCAGGACCCACATGACCAGGGAACACTAACACACACTCAGGAGTGTGTGTGCGTACGACACTACACGGGAGAGAGTACGGCGAGCAGCGACTACACCATCCAGTCAATAAAATACTCAAACTATTTACAGCTCTTTCATTTAACACATTGAATCACACGTCCACCTTCTCACCACATCAGTGTTCAGTCAAATGTGATATGAGGTTATAAGCAGTAAGTGGAAGAGGAACAAGACTTCTTATTTTTAAACTGCTCGTTTTCTTTTTAAAATTAAATCAGAAGCATAACTTCCCTTTCACTTCTGGAAACAGAGGGAGTAAAAAACACACACACACACAAACCCTTGGCTCCTGCAGAAAAGTAGACATCATTAAGACTTCATGTAGCTACATAAGATCTCTCTCAGGGACGTTCCCCGAGTGCTGATAACAGGCAGTAACAGCACTGTGAGGTGTAAATGTGTGTGTGTGACTGGGCGTGTCCCAGGTGGTTAATGACACTAACTGTGTGTCTCAGC
>QNUK01000654.1:90000-120000 GCA_013621035.1 Clarias magur | reverse complement strand
AATAAATTAATTTCTAAAGTTATATATTTATATACAGGATGATATTAATAGTATTATATTAATATATTCTACACCATACATTCTTTTGGCTGACTCTGTATACACACACACACACACACGTGTGACTGTAGGGCTCATTATGTGTGACTGACATGAGTCAGCTTCAAACACACCCTGGAGTCTGTGAATCTAATCGCACTAATCTAACACACAGAAACGCAGGAATCTTCACTCATCATTTGTAACTGCAGCTTCAGTCTGTGAATAAATGTAAATATAGGAAACATTTTTCTCTATTTGTGGAGAGTAATCTATACGCATTTATAGTCATTTATACGTGTGTGTGTGTGTGTGTGAGATATATGAAGCAGATCTGACTGTGTTGACACCAGGTGAGATGGTGACAGAACAGCACACACCTGAGATCAGACGCCAGTGTGTTTCCTTAAACAGAGCTTTCAGTCTCTACAGTCTATACTGTAAATCTGTAAAGCACTTTTAATAATCATCACTGTCGCAAAGCAGCTGTACACAATCACATGTGTGGAGGTTTGTGTAGAAATCAAAATGTTTATGTCTGAGCATTACAGGAGTGTGTGTGTGTGTGTGTGTGTGTGTGTGTGTGTGTGTGTGTGTGTGTGTGTGGATGCAATGACAAGCTCTGACCTGTAAACTACAGACTATAACACACTCATGGGCCAGCAGGCGCGTGCACGCATGCACACACACACACACACACACACACCAGGAGGAATGGAATTCAGAACACATATTCTGACATGCTGGAACAGCAGACTGGTTAAACACACACAAACACACACACGGGTGGCAGAACGTACACAGCTTCAGACCAGTTCCAGTGAGACAGTAACGGTTAGTAAGTGCAGAGGAGAGTTAGTCTGGCTCTGTACGTTTCAGAAAGAGAGACAACGAGACACAGAGAGAAAGAAAGAGAGAGAGAGTGAGACAGAGAGAGAGAGAGAGAGAGAGTGAGACAGTGAGAGAGAGAGAGAGAGACAGTGAGAGAGAGACAGTGAGACAGTGAGAGAGACAGTGAGAGAGAGACAGTGAGAGAGAGAGAGACAGTGAGAGAGAGACAGTGAGAGAGAGACAGTGAGAGAGTGAGACAGTGAGAGAGAGAGAGAGAGACAGTGAGATGAAAACTCTCACCAGGTCTGACTTAAAATAACTGATGGCGTTGTCGTCCAGCATGAAGTATCGTCTCTTCCAGTTTTTCATCTGAAGAACACACACACACACACACACACACACACACACACACACACACACACACGACATTACACTGCTAGTTAAATTACACACACTTTTTAAAAAGAAAGAAAACCCCCGGTCCTGTGTTTAATTAGAGCAGTGTTTAATATGACGGTTCTGTATCGCTGATGTACGAGACGCTTATTAGTGTTTTATTTCACATTTGGTCGTCTAGACGCTGGAGGAACTACATGCAGGTGATTTTAATCATCTGAACGTGGAGCTCAGGAAGCGGCCGAGTCACGTGTGTAACCCGACTCTGAGGAGACGAAGACGTGAGGACACACAGATGTAGGGAGATGAGACAAATACGAGAATGAAAGGGGAGGAGATGAGGACGATTAGATCTCTCCGTGTGTAAATCCTGGCGTAAGTTTTGTCACCCGGTGAATGGAGTCGGACATTAGGGCGTGTGTGTAGACTCACCACCGCTCCCTGTTTAACACAGAAGCCGGCCTTCACCACAGACTGGTCCTGGGCGGCTCGGCTCAGGTAGTACGGCGTCTGGGGTTGGGGCTTCCTCAGCGCCCCTCTCTCTGCCCCATTCTGCCCCTCGCCCTTCTCCTACACAAACACACAAACACAATCTTCAGGACATTTCTTGCTTTCGTTTTTTTCAGGATAAGCTTTTGACGCGCTGAAAGTTCCACACGTTTTGAACACACACATAATGAGCTCATTTAAATAATACACAATAAGAGGTGTGTGTGTGTGTGTGTGTGTGTGTGTGTGTGTGTGTGTGTCTGTGTCATGCGTCTCACACCTCGCTGCAGGTGTGACCTCGTCCCTCGAGCTCTCCGTCACTACACTGACCTGCGTGGTGGTGATGATGGGAACTCCTCCGATGATCTCCGTCTTGTAGGAGACCTGCTTCATGGCACCCAGAACCTCCACGCAGGCCTCGGCCGGGTTCTGCCCGCCCTGATCACCTGACTTGGGCACCTGCAGAACACAGAGACAGGATTAGGACGCGCCCAACACCGTTACTGGTGACCAGTGGGGTGCGAGTTTCAGTCTCAGAACCTGCCCCAGCTTCAGTGTACAGCAAGTGTCAAAGTTTTGGTTTGAATAAAACAGCGCGGTTATGGGAAGCTAATGAACTTAGGAGGGGCGGGGAGCGGTTTCTATGGTAACGGCACATTCGCAGGGTGATATTTCAAGATTCCGTTATTGAAGCATTAGCGTTTATAGTGAAGAGGTGACGCCCTCCGGATCAGTAGTGAGGAATTACAGCCCCGTGACCGAGTCTTTTATGCACCGCGTTTATGGGCCTGCGTTCCTCCGGAGCCCAAGGGACAGAGTGGAAGTTTACAAGAGCCTCTGACTCTGTGTGTGTGTGTGTGTGTGTGTGTGTGTGTGTGTGTGTGGGCTTTTCCCCCCCTCTGACTAATTTCAGAAGAATGGTTACAGTGTGAAAGCGCAGACAATAAGAGAGGAAAAAAAAAAGCAAAAAAAAAAAGGCGAGTGACTCAAAATGAGGAAACGAAGAGCAACGAGAAATCAGAGCAGGAAAAACGTCGACGCTCTTTTCTTTTTATACAGAAGGTAATGGGCTTTTTCCTGCCTGTCGTGACAACTGTACACACTCCGTGTGTGTGTGTGTGTGTGTGTGTGTGTGTGTGTGTGTATGTGTGTGTGTGTGTGTGTGTGAAGGGTGTGGAGAGACACATCTGTTGCACAGACTGCCTCAGGGAGGGGAAAAAAAAAAAAAAGACTAGAGGACGACAGGAGAAATTCCCGCTTTGTGTTCTGGAAGCTGCTGATACTCAGCAGAGACAAACTTCTGATCTCACACGGCGTGACCATCAGATTAGATCAGATCTCCTGATTACGCGTCTCATTTCTGCGTACTGTTTTCTCCCTCACTGGCTCCGTGTTCCCTGATCACTGAAAGAAGAAGAAGAAGAAATCCCCAGACTCTCCTACTCACTTTGAAGAATAGCTTTGAGGGCTTTTAGATCAGATCTTGTACGCACACAGGTCAGTTTTTATCGTGCTTTGGTTGCTTGGTAACAAAACCATTTTGAGAAAAAATTTTTTTTGTCTTATTCCGAAAAACTAAAGAGCTGCTGGTGAGGGGAGGAACATTTACAGCTGCTGTAGTGTACGTGATAACAGAAACGTCAAGCTAACATCAAGCTAACGTCAAGCTAATGTCAAGCTAACCTCAAGCTAACCCTAAACACACTGGAGGTAAATGTAACTGCTGTGGCGTCAGAGGAATAAACCAGTTTGAATCTGATTGGCTGATTCCCGTAGCACCGCCCCTGTGTGACCCTGTGGGACATCTGACTTCACTAGGACAGGGAGAGGACAGGTCAGGAAGTGTGGGGTAAAAGGGCGGGGCGCGGTGCTCATCAATACCCCGCCCCCCTGACACACACAGGATCGGTGATGAGCTTTTATCAGGCTGCAATGAACCCAGCACTCACATTAACCCACTTCCACTGGACTCTGAACCACCACCAATCATCCTACAGCACTACATCTTACTGCCCTACTTACCCCAGACTCTGACCCTCCTGTCCTACCCCGTGTCCCCCTCTATCCTCTCATCACCGTCTCCTGAGCAGCAGCCTGATCGTTCAACATCTTCAGGTGTTTCTTTATCTTTAACGTGCATTTCTGACTGATTTTAACAGAACTCTTTACCTTTAGTTATATTCCACATCTGTCAGTCTGTCAGATGAGCATGTGAGCATGTATATATTTAACCTCAAACTCAATGATATTTGTACAGTAGTGTGTTGCTGTTAAGAGGAAAATAAAGACGTGGTGCTGTGATGGAGCAGAGCTGTGGATCATGACACTCTTACACTGCAGCTACATGCTGTAAAAACATCACTCTGGACTTTTATGTGTTTATAATTACATGTAATAATGTGGAATGTTGGTGAAACCGGTTAGTTCTTGTTCTGATGTTACAGCAGCAAAAGGGCTAAAAAGACAACAAAAAAACTGAGTGAATGTGAAGCAGCAGAGACGCGGCGAAGACAGGACGAAGGGAAAGGGTGGAAACGTTGCGTTCTGGATCACGTGACCTCCTTTTATACAACACTGGCCCTTTAAGCCCACGCTGACAAGCTCGCTAACCTTTAATGCAAATCACTCACTGATCTGATTCACTCAATCACACGACACGAACCGGCCACCAATATGACATGATTCACTCATTTCACCATATGATTCACTCATTTCACCATATGATTCACTCATTTCACCATATGATTCACTCATTTCACCATATGATTCACTCATTTCACCATATGATTCACTCATTTCACCATATGATTTCACTCATTTCACCATATGATTTCACTCATTTCACCATATGATTCACTCATTTCACCATATGATTCACTCATTTCACCATATGATTCACTCATTTCACCATATGATTCACTCATTTCACCATATGATTCACTCATTTCACCATATGATTCACTCACCAACATGGATGATAATTAGGGATAATATATGATAATAAGGTGCTCAGGACCCTCTTGTTCTCCTAAGGATTGTTTATTTTTTCCACCCTTTTGGACTTTTCGGGGTCTTAAATGCTCAAAAACTCCAGAAACTTGGCAGACAGGTTGGAATCTGCTGCCATCAAGATGCCCGAGAGTCTCATGGGCCCCAGGGGCCCCCACACGAGATGCACATATACACAAACACACTCATACTCATGTATAATCACACCACGAATTTTAACACTCACATCTCTGTCTCACACACCCACACACACTAACAAGTCACATGTCTCACACACACACATCACACACAAAATAATACACACATCACTCATGTTAACACACAGACTCACATCCACACGTCACACACTAACCCTCACACACACACACTCAACAAATATTTAGGGCCCAAACTGACATCAGTGTGTGTGTGTGTATAGTGTGTGATGTGTGCAGGTTGTGCGGTGGCCCGGGGTGGCGATGGCGCAGGGTGCTTGGGCCCGTCATCGTTGCTTGCAACTATATTTGTCTTATATAATTCATTCAATCATCAATATGATTAACTTGCAGAAATAATTCACTCAGTCATTCACCTAAAATGTCTACTTACTGAACAAAAAATTTATCACAGATACGATTCACTCAACTGTCCAGCCAGTTCAGTTATTTATTAAAATGATTCATTTTATTTACTGAGTCGTGTACACGTTGACAGTTAAAGAGTTTGTAGAAACAGTTATTAAACCTAATAATAATCTGCTGATCTTTAATGTAATCAGTGATAATAATAATAATAATAATATTATTATTTGAGGTTGAAGTCCACGTCCATGTGTGTGTCTCTCTGTACAGCAGAACTCTCTGTCTCACTTATTAATAGACAGAAATCACATTCTGTAAGGTCGAGTATCTGACGCCTTGTTTACACTAAGTTGGACTTCTTTGGTGCTCAGACAAACACACTCGCTGTTCGGTAATCGGAGAGAGAATCACAGATGAGAAATGGAAAAAGTTGATCAGATAAAGATGAAGTTTTGTCTTAAAACGACTCCGGCGTGTTAAAATTCACTTCTACCACTTCAGCGCTGTTATTTCAGCCAAAGTGAAAATCTGAACTAATCCCAGTCAAAATATTCACTTTATCTTTTCTCATTAATATCTATTGGTGCAGGTGTTTGTTTACATTGAGACAGTAGCGCATTAGTAGATTATTTTAAAGTAGATTATTAAATCCCACACATAACTAGGTAGTTTTAGGTTAACTTATAAATAAAAAAATGTAAATCTGTCATATCTGAGCTAGTCAGCTAATTAGGTATCTTAATTAGCTAGCTGGTTCTGGTACAGTGGAACCTTGGATTACAAGCATAATTCGTTCCGGAAGTGGGCTTGTATTCCAAAATACTTGTAAATCAAATCAGATTTTCCCATAAGAAATAATGAAAACTCAAATTATTCATTCCACAGGCCAAACAATAAATACATACAACAATGAATACAATCTATAAAGTGAAAATAAAACAGATTAACCTGCACTTTACCTTTAAAAAAAAAAAAAAAAATCACGACAGATAAGTGTTTCCATTTGTGCGTGCAGGCGCCGTGTGTGTGTGTGTAATTAGCCCCTTCCCTCGCCTCGTTTTACACAGTAACACTCCTCTCCCTAGCTCACTTTTTAAGTTTCACAACAAACACACACACACAATGGAAGCACTGTCTTAATGAAAAAAAAAAAAATCTCTCTAATGACACTGGTGTGAGCGCATAATAACGGAATCACTGCTGTAAAGGAAAAAAACAAAAACAAAAACAAATGAACCAGCACCTTTCCTTTGAAAAGAATTGCGACAGAGCAGAGGTTCTGTGTGCGTGAGTGAAAAGAGTGTGTGTGTGTCGGTGTCAAATTACGCACGCGTGCGCGCACACACACACACGAAACACGCTGAAACAGAGAGGGAGATGTTGATTATACCAGTAAGAGACGAGCACTAAGACCGAGCAGGGGAGACGATTACCCACAATTCTGCAACACAAGAGAGAGAAAAATCATTGGCTCAATTGTGATGACGTGACGCTTGGTGTCAAAATAAGAGGCGCGTGCGTGATACATGACACTCGACACTCATAAACCAAGACTTGCTCGTTTTTTAAATCAAAATTTATTAAAAACCTTTGCTCGTCTTTCTGAACACCCGTAAACCACTTTACTCGCAATCCAAGGTTCCACTGTAGTTAATTTATGTTGTTGCATGTATGTAGCACCTTGGTCCTGGAGGAAGGTTGTTTCCTTTCACTGTACTGAACTGTATATGGTTGGAATGACAATAAAAGCCGACTTGACTTGATTAGATCCAGTGATTCACTCATTCATTAAAATAACTCCCTCATCAACACAAAGTAATCAGAGAAACGATTCACCTGCAGTACCGTACACTCACTGACACAGTTTATTCCCTCACTAATATCATTTACTTTCCAATAGGATTTAACCAGAATTACAATTCACTCATTCATCCATGATTCAGTCACAGATTCGAATCAATCGTATGTTCAATTTGCTCACCAACACGATTCAGTCATTCAGTGGTACTGACTGATATAATTGACTGACTGAAACGATTCACTCCTTCATAAAACTTAATTTTACCTGTACAGATTACTCAGCCATAAAATTCGATTATTCCCTAATTAGTATTCACTCATTCACTGTTCCTGCCTGTACTATTCTCTCTCTCTCTCTCTCCACACACTTTCCCCATTCACTGATATAAATTAAGTACAGATATGATTCACTCAGCATAACGATTCTGTAATTCTCTGAGATGGTTCACTGATTTACTGACATGATTCACACTCTGATATGATTAACTCATTCACCCGTACAATTCACTCATTCACCAGAGTCATCACAGATACGATTCACTCCTCACTGAATCACTCGAATACAATTCACTTAACAATATGATTCACTCAGTCACACTCACTCGCTATTGAGATATATGATCTCGTACATTATTACGATACATATAACAATATTATACTATTCATTTACAGATACCCTTCACTTGCTGATTTAATTCACTCTCTGATATGATTCACTGATTCACTCACTGATACAGCCATACCTCGGAATACGAGTTTAATCCGTTCCACATGCGAGTGCTTATTGTGAAACGCATTCTCCCAAAAATACTGTAAATGCAGATAATCCGTTCCAGCCGCCCAAAGATATGACCAATATTACCAATTTCCAACACTATAATCATATTACTGCATATAAAAACAATAAAAACATTTATAAAAGACTGTAAATGAAGTAAAATATGAAATGAATAGACATTAAACCTCATTTAATTTATGATTCCTCTCGGCGGCGGCTGCTTTAAAAACCAAACTGAAAGCGGCTCCCTTTTCTTCTCGCTGCCGCCCTTGATGAGGTTCTCAGGACCCGCGGTGCTGCGTCTTCACTAAATCTTACACTAAACTACGTAAACTCCCTTCGCTTGGCTTTCCACTGAAGCAAACACGTGTCGAACGTCTCCCGGGCGTAAGTCCCGACTTCGGTTCAGTTCGGCCGCTCGCATGGCAAAAACGCTTCACGTGATGAGGCACAATTCTTGCAAAATCTCAGAGCTTAAGGTGGAAATTTGTGAGGCGGGGCGTTTGTACACCAAGGTACCTCTGTGTGACTCACTTACTGATAAGATTCACTGATTCAATATGATTCACTCATTTCCCAATACAAATCAGTCACTCCTATAAGAGACTCGTTAACTGACACAACCCACTGAAGACACACACTCCTCCCCCGGTACGAATCCGGCGCCGGTGCGGGTCACTCACCGTGATCTTGGTGGCGTTGTTGAGCACAGCCACCCACTCCACCAGGTCCTGCTTATCGTTGGCCTGCAGGTAGAACTTCCTCATTCCAGCGTTGATAACTGGAGGGGAAGAGAAAGAGAGAGAGAGTGTGTGTGTGTGTGTGAGAGACGTAATCAGAGCAGCAGTTACACAACCCTGCCTCTATCTCTCTCACTCGCGCGCACATACACGCGCACATACACATATACACACGCACATACACATATACACACGCGCACACGCACATATACACACGCGCACACGCACATATACACACGCGCACACACACATATACACACGCACATATACACGCGCACACGCACATATACACATGCACATATACACATGCACATATACACACGCGCACACACGCGCACACACACACACGCGCGCACGCGCACACGCGCACACNCGCACACACACACACACACACACACACACACACACACACACACACACACACACACACACACACACACACACATACACACACACACACACACACAGCGTTTAGAGAACGAGACGAAACGGTCTGTGCACGAACACCACGGTGAGTGAAGTGTGAAGATTTACAGCTCAGGTGTGTGTGGCGAGCGGGTACGTGTCCGGGGTACGACCATGATGTTTATCAAAACTCCTTAATGTCACTTACAGCCAGTAAGAAAGTGTTTAACCAGCTTATTCAGCATTATTTCATTACCTTACCTACCACGTTTTTTACTGAGTCAGTTTCCCTTTGAACGTCAGAACCGGAGAGTTTACGTACCCAGAGGAGGGGCTAATAACACGCTCATCTGTCCACTGGCTACATCCTCCGCTTTATTCTATTAATACACCAACGCGTCTCCTGAACCAAACACTCACGTAATCCGAAACAGGAAGCTGTTTGGCTGGGAATCAACTGCAAAGCCTGAGTCACCTCAGTCTACATGAATTACTGCATGTACACACTCACACACACATCTACACACACACACATGTACACACACACATGTACACACACACACGTACACACACACACATCTACCCATCCTTGAAGAACGAGGTCACAGCACTGACGAGCTCGCTCTGTTGAACCCTGATCACTAATCAAATAGACGTGAATATTTAATAAAAATCTCCCGAGGAGTTTCGGATCTGAACTTCAGCATCCTGTGTGGAAGTCAGCAGCTCTAGGGAAAGGTCAGCACAAGGTCAGGGAACTGTTTCCTGCTATTGAGAGCAGGACGTTCCCTCCGGAGCGCGCGCGGATCTGATGAGGCTCCCGAATACCTGCTGACTCTAAACTGTACTGCCGACTCATTACGCCTGCACGATTCACTCACTCACTGATAGGATTCTCTCTCTAGAATGATTCATTCATTATTATCAATCACTCACTACGACTCATTTACTCATTCGATTCACTCTACAATATGAATGACTCACTGCTGATTCATTCATTCACTCACACAAATGACTCTCTTATATGATTCACTAACACAGTCCCCTCTGTGGTACAACTCACCCATATGACACTCACCCATCACCCTACACTACTCCTCAGAAGGTGTGTGTGTGTGTGTGTGTGTGTTGCGATGGACTGGTGAGTTATTTTTCTTAACCTAATATACATACTGTCCTAATAAACCGTTAAACAGAAACTAAACCGTCTCACCGAAGCAGAACTCCGCCTTGGGTCGCAGTTTAGTCGCATCGCTGACCTGCAGCAGGAACAACATCAACACACACTTTATTAACAAATTACACTTTAATCAACAAGCAGAAATCGTAAGGACAGAGGGTGAGAGAGGGTGAGAGGGTGAGAGAGAGAGAGAGACAATAGAGTCAGAGAGAGAGAGGGGGGGGGACAAAGAGATAATAGAGAGAGACAAGAGATTGCGTGTGTGAGAGAGAGAGACAATAGAGAGTGAGAGAGAGACAAGAGACAGAGGGAGAGAGAGAGACAGAGAGAGAGAGAAGAGAGAGACAGAGAGACAATAGAGAGTGACAAGAGAGGGCGAGGGAGGGTGAGAGAGGCAGAGAGAGACAAAAGTGTGTGAGCGAAAGAGAGAGAAAGAGAGGAGAGAGACAAGAGAGAGACAGACAGAGAGAAGAAAGAGCTAGAGAAACAGAGAGAGTGAGAGACAGAGAGAGTGAGAGAGACAGAGAGAGTGAGAGAGACAGAGAGAGTGAGAGAGACAGAGAGAGTGAGAAGGTGTCGACCTTGGAGATGTATGTGAGCTTCAGGGAGCCAACACACGGGGTTCCTTCTGGAAGGTTCTGCAGAGAGACAAAATGAAATATCTACTATTACTAAGCGATCTGTTTATTAATAACGAGAGTGAGAATAGAGTGGGTGTGTCATTAAGTACACTGAACTCCTCCCCTCTCTCACACACGGCACCTAAATCAATCAATTAATCATTAACTCCTTCCTTAATTATTCCCACACGTCCTCTGATCTTTTTCCCGTTTCATTCCTTCTGTACTTCCACACTTCTTCACCTCCGCTCACTGAGCCTCACCCTCTCCGTTACTTCCTCTCTCTCTCTCTCACTACTTTCCTTCCTTTGTTTATTTAAAGTTTGTTCCTTCCTTCATGGACGAGGATGAACAGGTAGGAGAACTCCGCCTTCAGACTACAGACATGTGTAGTGTACAAGGATGGAGGGATGAATACTGAGATAAACCCATCGTCCACACGATGTGTGTGTGTGTGTGTGTGTGTGTGTGTGTGTGTGTACCTGCGGGTTGTCCATGTACCACACCAGGCTGCCCTCCATGGTGTCCAGGATGAAGTAGCGGCGCAGGAACTTGCCACTGTTCTCATTTTCCTCGATGTCCAGGAAGCCGCAAATGCGGTTCTGCCGATCCACATAAGGCATCGCTGGGTCTGAGCATCACACTGACCACACACACACACACACACACACACACACTTAAGAACAAGGACAGTACAGAAAAATCATGACATTTCAACAACAACCTCTCTCTCTATCTGCGAGTGTGTGTGTGCGTGTGTGAGTGAGAGAACACAACAGCCTCCTCACATAAGGAACACACACTGATTTTACACTCGCTCTCCATCACAATACCAGGAACCAGAACCACACATGTGGGAGCTGAGCCACCCTCCCGTTCATAGCGCGCACACACACACACACACACACACACACACACACACACACACACACACACACACCATTCACAATTCATGTCCTGTCTCCTCGGTTTAGAGGAACACTGGGCCTTTGCAGGCTCCTCCTCCTCAAACAGCGAGGTTTGTTCCACAGACGCACCGGAGTGCTCCGCCCCCTCCACACACACATCTACAGTCTAAATAATGACCGGGGACCCGACCCCATGTCCACCGTCTCCTTCTGTCTCCTCGTGTTCTAGTCATTTCTAGCCTACCCCTGAGTGGCGCTACGCTCTACAGGATTCACCTTCCTCTGATCAGATTATTAAACTAATGTGACTGACAGGTTGTGGAGCTGCGAGTGTGTCGGGTTCCATGTGTGATCTCTCACACTCTCCTCCACCCCGACACTGTGGGACACGCCAGCAGGGGGACACCATCAACCTCAGGATACAAACTATACATCATAAACCACCACCACCACCATCATCATCATCATCACACTAATCTGTCTGCCTTGCATACTCTCACCTTTACTGCTGCTCGAGCGTATTGTCAAGTTTGCAGTGTGTGTGTGCGTGTGTGTGTGCGAGCGTGCAGAAGGAAGCGAGAGAGTAGTGTGGGTTTACCAAGCGAGCACAGGTGGACAGAGTTTGCTGTGTGTGTGTGCGTGTGTGTGTGTGTGTGTGCATGCGCTCTGCACTGCACTCGCATCATCTCAGTCTGGGGCTGGAAAGTACCGAACTACGTGCTCTCCTGTTACAGTACTCGGGTAAATGCGTCACTATAATTACACAGTCAGGTTCAGAAGTATTGGGACAGTGAGAAAGCAATGGGGTGTGTGTTTTCCAGCGCAGCAGATCTGAAATTCAGTGATGAATATGTGTAATGAGTGAAGTGTAGAGTGGTGGATGGGGTCTTGTTGACCTGGTGGGAGACCCTGCTGGTGAGTCCCCGCCCATCCCCCCATCCCATGTCAGTGAAATCCCCCTCCTCATGCCAACATGCCAGGCCATTTTTTAATGATCTATTATCACCCAATATCCTGTAACAGTCAGATGTTAGGTGGCTACATTGTAATACCAAGTAACACCACAAGGAGGCACTCTCTTTTTTTCGTGGTTGACTAGCCTTGTTGCTACGATGCCGCTCTGATTATCTCCTCGTAATCAATTCACTATAAGCTGCAAACATATTTAATTCTAGGCAACACTGCATCGTTCCTGTTATAAAAAAGTCATTTAAACCTGTTATTTTATTTGCGCACGTTATTAGAAAACAAAAAAAAGTTGTACATTTTGTCATATATTACAGGTGCTGCCCTATTGAATAAAAGGGCGTGTCCTCGCCACATCAGCACGACTCTGCAGAGGGACATTGTCAGCCAAAGTGACAGTGCAAGTGTTTATAGAATTTTTAAAAAGTGGTAGGTGTATCAGTGTCCAAACACATTTGGCCTCACACGGTATCTAAGTGAGCGCTGCTACATGCCACAGGATGACGCATTTTGCTTTGTTGGTTAGAAACCTGAGCGCGCCGGATGAGGCGTCAGGTGCAGGACGAGATGAAGAGCCGTTAGTGGCGGTTCTGTGGGTTAGCTGTGTAAAGAGTAAAGGTGTGAATGATAGAATAAACACACCTCTATCTCTCTACACTGCCAACAAGCCAAAACACACACACACACACACGGAGCAAACACGACACGTCTTATCTTCACACCATCATGCGCTTGATTCATTTTCATTTTCTTTTTTCGGACGCCATCGGACACAAGAATGTGCAATGGAACGCTGATAATAAAATAAAAATAAAAGCGATCAACTCAGCTGCTTCTCCAACGACAATAAGGACAAAGAAGATCAAAATCACGAGACGTTCATTTACTGACACTTAAAACTCAGAGTGAGTCCTGACAGCTGATTGGTCAGCAGGAGTCCGCGGTGCGGTGTGATGGAGAGGAAGGAGCTCTGCGCCTCTCCTAAAGACATTACCGTCACGGCTGAAACCTGAGAGCGGACCTGTAGGACGTCTTAAACGCATTTCTCAGAGCTTAATGCACATCACACGGACGCGCCGGGCGGCGTTCGGACGCGCACGCCCGGGAAACCGTCTGGAGCCTAGACACGGTGCGTTGCGCTCGGAGAAGACCTTCCTGTCGTAGGTGGACTGGAGGAACAGTGAAGGAAAGTTCCCTGAGGAACGATATTACCCACAATGCCGTGCCGATACTGATGCGCTCGCTGGCGACAGTGATGCGGCGGCGCTTTAGTCTTCCTGTCTCCCTCTGCTCCTCGTTCAAACATATGACTGCAATGCATGCTGGGGCTTTTTTTTGGCGTAAACCTGACACAATGCATGCGTGAGAATTTTCCTGGCCCCGTGTGACGTCACTGCGGGAGACTTACCCAGGAGGAATAGCACACACACCTGGCATCAGATGAGAATGAGAAGCGCAGGGGGAGCAGAGGAGTGTGAGGAGACGAGAGTGTCGGAGAGTGAACCTTCCCCTTAATCTGCGTTACACACACACCCACACACACACACACACACACGCGCGCGCGCACCCGCTGTGCCCTCGGTATAGCCGCTGTAAGTGAGCAGATAAAGAGAGTGTGTGTGTGTGTGTGTGTGTGTGTGTGTGTGACCCCGGGCACACCCAGCAGCCGAGCCGAAGTGTGCCTCGGCGAGCTTAGCTTTAGCGCTCCTACGCTAGTTACAGGAGATTAGCTAATGCTAACAGCGCGACACATAAACACACTCACCGGAAATGACTTACAGCGTTTATAAATTCCGAGTGAAGCCGCTCCGCGTCGTGCTGGATCTCTGTGTGTGTGTGTGTGTGTGTGTGAGAGAGAGAGAGACTCTCAGCCCATCTCCAACACAAACTTCCGATTCCGAGCCTGAGTTACCTCCAGCTACCTCACACACTCTCACAGCGCAGGGGGCGGGGCCGGAAGTGCAGCCCCAGAGCCTCACGGGAAATGTAGTCACCGCGCCTGAGAAACAAAAACAGAAACAGAAAACTGTCTTATCATGGAGCACTTTGTTTCATTCATGATCTATAACACCATGGACAGGGAGCCAGCTCACTCACACACTCACACACACACACACACACTCACACACACACACGCACAATGTGGGCAATTTGGAAGTGCTAATCAACCTCGTGTAAACGTCTCTGGACTGTGGGAGGAAACCAGTGTACCCAGAGGAAACCCACCAAGCCACCATGCCACTTATATTTATCACACAAATCATTTACATTCACAGCATTTGGCAGATCTCTCTCTCTTTTTTTTTGTGGTCTCATTATAAATCTGAGCAGTTGAGGGTTAAGGGCCTTGCTCAAGGGCCCAACAGGGTTTGGACCAGGTGGTGGTGGGGTTTGGACCAGGGACCTTCCAGACTGTAGTCCAATGTTTAACCACTTAGCCACCCCTGCCTCTCGTATTATGTATATATTATACACATATATATTATGTTTTGGGTTTAAAAAAAGAATTGATTTTAATCTCAGTCCAGACTGTTTAGTTGTAAGATGAATTAAAAGAAGAAGCTTATTATAGGTTGTTGTGTCCTTCGCACCTCGATACACTTATATACACTCCAAATGCCCGAATAATTGGGAGAGACTAACACACACGCAATAATTATTTTTTATTTTAATTCATCTCAAAACTTATATTATACTCAAGAGAATAAGTAGAATAAGAGTAGAATATGTGCATGTTTTTGCGTGGTGCACTGTAAAAATACGTTGTTATTATTATTATTTATAGTATTATTAAGTCTTAGAGGACGTTCCAGTGCCACTCCGCACTCCGGCTCGCTAGATGGCAGTACTAATGCAGCTGTTCCGCCCAAAACACCAACGAAGAAGCGCCAGAGCCGCGCTAAGCCCAGAGCTGTAATGGCGACGCTGCGCATAAAAGCAGCGCTGGTGACGTGGAGCAGCGACTTATAACCAGATTTTCTTTTGCAGTGATTTTGAAACTAAGATGAAATGAAACGTTAAGATTTTAATCTGTGCTGGAAAAGCTTTTAAGCGCTCACTAGAGGCCTCTAGCGGTCAGAAAATATAGCGACCAATAAAAAAGGGAATTAAGTGGAATGTTGAAGAATTGTAACGCCGTGAATTGTTTACTGAAATACAAACTCTTACATGGCGTTTAAAAAAAAGCTTTAAATTGTATATGTAACCAGGAACATCATTCTATGTGTTACTAAAGTGGAAAAGTTGCACCCAAGTTGTGTGACACTGATGTGTGTGATAATGAAATAAAATAAAAACCTCTCGCTGAGCTTGGACCTGTGGCAGGTGCGGTGTGAGGGCCTTAGACTGTCCCATGGAGTCGGCAAACGACGTAACACCCGGCCATTTGTATATCCACTGGTCGTCTTTTGCATATCAAAAAGCGCTACTTATGTCGGGTCATGAGATCAGTTCAGAATTTGGGTGCGTTGAATACAGGGCATGGAAATGAGCTCCAGTTGATTCAACTGACAAAACCTGTCGCATGATGAACCTCACAAGAACCATGACTGGATGGTGTAGATGACAGAGTTCCGCTTCATCTGGCTGGGAAGGAGTGTGTGTGCTGCAATGCGACAAAGGTGCAGTCCTTGCTTTGTCCTCATGAAGACGCAGAGCAAGCATACGATGGCCTGATATTTGAAAAAATCAGGACATTAAAGGAGTAATGTGTGTGCATTAAAAAGGACATCACATACAACAGGTTTAGTTTAACACCCGTGTACAGGGATGTGCCGACTAGCCAGGAAGTTACGGCATATGGAAAGTGATGAGAAAAGGGGAATCACATGGTTAAAATGTGTAAATGTAGTAAAGATCAAGTGGTTAATGTAACAGAGCAGCATTTAAGCCTGTTTACTGGAGGGAGAGATGACCTCTAAATAGAACATTAGGTGTAAACCTGGCACTGAGGTTCAGGTGATCATCATTTCACACAACCTGTGGCTGAGAACCCAAACCACGAAACTCCCCACATACGGAGAGTACGGAATAATAGAGATGAGATACGGACATTTAATACAATGCATTGTAGTTAAAAAGGATGTAAAAGCAGTACTGGGAATCCACATGCGTGAGGAAATGAGACTCATGAGAGAGTGATGATGTTGAGAACCGAGAGGGAAATCACTGCTTTGAGATTGAGAGCACTCTTAAAGGGATCAGGTGAAAGGGTAGTAGGAAGTAAAAGTCCAGTGACAATGTGAGAGAAATTTTAATCAACATCAAACAGGATGGACAAAGTGAAGTTGATCAAAGCATGTTCCCAATACATGAGAAGTTGAATAGAAGTTTAAGGATCTCTCTGGACACACACTCTTGTCTGTGTACAGTAAACACTGTTTACTGCAGTAGGTTTGTCTATTTGCCGTGTGTTTAGGATCACCACAGGATGGTAACAAGGATCTTTGTGGGAAGAAAAGGAGCTGAATCATAAATGTGATAACTGTCCAGGAGAAAAGGAAATACCCGACTCACGTTCCCTCAAAAGATTGCAAGAAACCTGCTCAGAGCAAAATGAAGGCATCTGAGGGATGCCTTTGAGCAGTGCTCCAGCTAGAATACTGAGAAGACTGAACAGCCTACATTAGCATGAAAAACGTTCAGTACCCACCAGGAAGGAAAATGCAGGTACTGGAATAGTGAATTGAATTCTGAAGGAGATCAGATCATTGTGCCAGAATCACCGAAAGCTGAAATGCTCAAAGGAATTCATTGACGTTACATAGCCATAGCGAGTGGTAGTCTCCTTAGAGTTGTACTCTTCTGGCCCGTGATGTCTCAGACTATATCAGATACTGTGGATTCGCAACAGACACAAAAGATTCCAAACCAGAGAAGTGCTACATTCCCTCAGTATTCCAGAGACACCCTACAGAAGGTTCATTTGTTTATCTTTAATAATATATTGTTTATCTTAGACAGTAAGAGTATCTGAACATAATGAGACTTTCAGAAAACAATCGTAAAAAAATTCATCGAAGGTTAGTGGCTGAGGAAAGACACAAGGAGTTAAGCAGTCATTTCCCGGTTCACCTCACGATCTGGTGGACATGGAATTCCTGATGTTCTTATTCCACACAATGGGCTTCAGTTTAACTCATGGGAATTTCAAGACTTTGCAAAGTTGTTCTGGCACAAAGCCACAAGACCCCCATTAATTCAGTTCACAGAAAACCCAAGAGATTGCAAAGTTGTGGGAGTCCCAATACAAAACCACACGCCCCCACCATCACCAGTTCAGTGGGAAGGCCAGAGTACAGAAGGTCAAGAATTCACATAAAACATTGAGGGGAAATGTCTCTAAAGAGGATGTAGATGCAGGAGTTGTGCTTGGATGTTGTGAACAACGTTAACCATTTATTGGACTTTGGGAATAATTGTGATAAGCAATTGGACATTGGGAGCAATGGTGAACAGATGTTGGAACAATGGCGATCGGACGTTTTGAACAGTGATAATCAGATGCTGGAACAATGGTGATCAGACATTGGGAACAATGGTGATCAGATGTTGGAACAATGGTGATTGGACACTGGGAACAATGATGATCAGATGTTGGAACCATGATGATCTGATGTTGCAACAATGGTGATTGGATGTTGAGAACAATGATGATCAGATGTTAGAACAATTGTGATCGGATGTTGGGAACAATGATGATCAGATGTTTGGTGATTAGACATTGGAACAATGGTGATCGGACACTGGGAACAATGATGGTCAGATGTTGGAACAATTTTGATTGGATGTTGGGAACAATGATGATCAGATGTTGGAACAATGGTTATCAGATGTTAGAACAAAGGTGCTAGGACACTGGGAACAATGATGATCAGATGTTGGAATAAAGGTGATTGGATGTTGGGAACAATGATAATCAGATGTTGGAACAATGGTGATCAGATGTTGGAACAATGGTGCTAGGACACTGTAAACAATGATGATTGAACGTTGGAATTGTGATTGGATTTTGGGAACAATGATAATCAAATGTTGGAACAATGGTGACCAGATGATGAAACAATGGTGATTGGATGTTGGAACAATTGTGATTGGGCATCGGAAACAATGGGGGCTCAAATGTTGGGAAGAATGGTGATAGGACACTGGAAACAATGGTCATTGTTCCATGTTGGGAACAATGATGATCAGATGTTGGAACAATGGTGATTGGATGTTGGGAATAATGATGATCAGATGTTGGGAACAACGGTGATCAGTGATTGTATTTTGGGAACAAAGATGATCAAATGTTGGAACAATAGTGATTAGATGTTGGAACAATGGTGAGCGGACATTGTGAACAATGGTGATCAGATGTTGGAACAATGATGACTGGATATTGGGAACAATGATGATCAGATGTTGGAACAATGATGATCAGATGTTGGGAACAATGATGATCAGATGTTGGAACAATGATGATCAGATGTTGGGAACAATGATGATCAGATGTTGGGAACAATGGTGATCAGTGATTGTATTTTGGGAACAAAGATGATCAAATGTTGGAACAATAGTGATTAGATGTTGGAACAATGGTGAGCGGACATTGTGAACAATGGTGATCAGATGTTGGAAGAATGATGATTGGATATTGGGAACAATGATGATCAGATGTTGGAACTGTGATTGGACACTCGCTCACGCACCCAGTTTGAAAACATGCTCCGTCGGCTGGCGTCCGTGTTTCGGAGGAAACACGTTGAGTCCTTGGCCCTCCTGACTGAGTCGTAGTGGTAGCTTTAACGTGGGAGCACCCTAGAGGAGGGTGGGGTGGAGTGGGCGTGTTGAGGGATTGGACATGACTAAATTAGGGACAAAAAAAAAAAAAAAAACACAGACACACTGAAACAGTAGTGCTGCTCTCAACTCACACCCAGAGAATTCTTTAATACATCTGTGATGGGAAAAACTGTAAAGCCGGCTTTAGGAACACATTCATCTGCAGTGGATTATTTACCTGTTAATTCACTAGTTTAAGTGGAGAGTCTCATATCAAGTGCAACAAAGTCTTCGTTAAAATGAGGGAAAAGTAAACCGCTGTTTTATTTTAAATATGCTTTTTATTTGAAGTGCACGCCCAACTTCGCAGCACTGTGGTCTTTACCCCATTGCACAACTTCACCAGAACGCTCATGACTAAGACGCAGTGTTCCTGCATGAGTGAGTCCACGCAGTCAGCTGCCAGTCTGCCACGGAAAACAAGGAAATGATCGCTGAGCATTACGAAAGGAATTATGTGTGGTATGTGCTCTCATTTCTGAACCTGTGGGAAATCCCCAAACCTATAACCTCACCCTCACATCACTATTCTCTCGAAGACAGAGTTCCTCCCTCGGCCTGAGAGTAAACAGGATCACGTGTGCTGAAACGAATACAGACGCATAAAGCTTGACGTAGAATATTAGGGCTGCCTTTAGTCAAGTTCACACTGGCATCCACACCAAGTCTGTGTTTCAGTATTGTAAAACTAGTGTTGGTCACTGATGCTGAGTCATGATGTTTTTGTATCTATCTCAGACCAGGAATTACCGAAGAAAACTCCCCTCAACTTGGAAAGTCAGGGAGATATTTCATGCCTGCTCACACTAAAAGGCAATAATATACCAGTTCTCTAGTTCTCTAATTTTGTGGATTATATTTGGTTAAATCTTCACATTTCTGCTCTGAGATAATAATAAGTACATCATACTGAGAAACATATACATATAGAAAAAAAGCAAACATTTGTTCCTTGTCATTTACTGATTCACAGTACTTCCATAACTCGCCATAATCGATCCAATAATTACACCACAATTAATCTTCCTCTGGTTGTTGTATATGCCATGAAAGTGTAACAGTGATGTAACCACCTGATGGCTAATGCAGAAGCACAGAGCGTATGAATGAGCCCATGTGCTCAGGTGATGAACTCAAATACGGTACAACTCAATCATCCTCAGCATTCGACTGCAACATGAACATACCTCACCTGTTATTCAGTTAAATTTAAGACCTGGATGTTTGCTTCACTCTTTTCGGAAAATAAGTACACCCTGTATCTACGATCCCTAAAAATGAGCTGGGAAAGGTGTTTTGAGGACTGTTTTGTTTTGTTCTATGCCAGCTCACTCTTTGATAGTGATTTTTGTTTATGTATCAATGTCCAGCAGCTGCAATCTAATGCTCATTTCAATGAAAGAAATGCATTCTATAGTTTAAAGACGGCAGAACTTAAAACAAGATGATTGTGCAAGATTAAATCAGGTAACAAGTATTAGCCAAGGAAAAGTAGAAGTTGTGCATTTACATTGGGTGAAATTACAGAAGAACTCATCTTCAAATTTATTTAAGTATCAAAAGGGTTTGAATTAGCACACTGTAGCCTTATTCATAGTAAAATCCGACAATCTCTCTCTCTCTCCCTCTCTCTCTGTGCTTCCCGATTTTGAACGTTTTGTTTTCGTCTCTATCTACAACCACCTCTGCTCCTGCTTCAAATATTACATGCCACAATGTGGTGTGTGTATGTGTGTATGGGTGTGTCTTTACTGTCCTCGACCGGTCCCTGCCTGTTAAAACTCTTCCACCTACAACTGGTCCATCCTTCCTGAGTAAAATGATGTGGTTTGGTCCTCTGGTTTCTCTGAAGGCTAATAACTTGTGACTAACACACCTGCAATTAAAGCACAAGTTAACTAAAGCACTTCTAGAATATATCCATCTCAATTTTACAGGACTGTGCATGAACTTTAAACATTCTACAACAAAAAACAAGCACAACATGAGCTCATGCGGCTGTTGATAAGAATCAGTTTATTGTGATATACCGTATACTTTAACATTGGCATGTGATAAAGTTCTCCATGGTGAGGTGAGGTCACCTGCCTATCTCTTTCTCCTGAAACAGGTCTGGGAGTGAGGAACGTGATGGACTCGAAGTAAACGGGGTCAGGGAGTACTTCCTGTGTCGTGCCCAAAGCTCGCTTCCTTTCCTCTCAAACAGGAGCGCCCGAGAACAATGGAGACCTGACGCACTTAAAGAGAAGGAGGAAAACTATTCTTACCGCACCAAAGAACCTTGAGTGAACATGCTGAAATATGGGGTTTTAATGCAGAATAAACAAAGAAAAATGTAATACAGACATAAATAATTACCCTGTGGAATTTTTGATACTCATTACTGATTACTGTGTTTAACATAAGCACCGGGTTTACACCACACTGCCGTCGAGTTCTGCTCAGAAGGTGTTGATTAATTCTCTATAACAACAGCTCTAACTATAAGTGTACGCGCTTGAATACATCAACATTACAGTAATGGCTCGCACCACTTACAATAATATCCTGATTAAAATCTAACAATAATAAGAATATTAATGATAATAATCATGATGGAATAAGCTGCTATAACCTAGAGTAAAAACAGGAACTAACGTGTTTCACAGTAAGTGTGACTAAAAGGATAAAATCTATGATCTGACATTACACTGCTGTGGTGTAAGAGGAATAAAACACTTTGGTTATGTGCTGTTTAAGGAAAATAATCAGCTTCAGTGTGCTAACAGGAACTTTGTTGCTTCTTCACACCAGGCTGTTGATTGTTTTCCTGTAGCGGCATGACACTGAGGGTGTGTGTGTGTGTGTGTGTGTGTGTGTGTGTGTGTGTGTTTGTGTGTGTGTGAGTGCACCGTGTACTGTAGGCACAGAGTGTGTGTGGCGCAAGGTCACAGGTAAGTGAAGACCGGTATGTATTGTTATTTGTGTAAGTCAGGCTGAAGGGAAGGCCAGGGACAACATCACCAGCGCAGGCACGCAAACGCCGTCGACCGTGAACACCTGGAAGAAAGATTCATACGTGAGTAACTCCGGAAACGGCGACGGCTTGTTGCGGGTTGTTGTGCGTGTGTATTGTGTGATTGTTTACCTTGCTCCTGCAGCAGCGCTTACTCAAGCCAAACACTTGATTGAGTTCTCCGCTGCTCCTTTCCTGCCATTCTCCACAGACACGGCTTTGCACGCTGATCTGATAGCTCACGTAGCGCTCAGCTCTCATGCTAAACGGCTGCGTTGTCATGCAGCAATCGACTATGGCAGGGTCCCAGTGTCTTAACCTCTACAGAGAGAGAGAGAGAGAGAGAGAGAGAGAGAAAGACAGAAAATAAAGGGTAACTACTATTTTAAAGTGCACATACGTCCACATAAAACATCGAGAAAGGCGGGATTTGTTTAATTCTGGCTGATGCACACAACAGCGACTTTAATCCTGGACGGCAAAACGCTGTGTGTGTTTGTAGTGATGGCGTACGTGTCTGGGGCATGGAGGATCACAGGAGATAATGTCACTGAGTCGCTCAGGTAAACACGAGGATAAAGATGGAATTCTCCATCCAAACTTATTCAAAAACGTCACATGATCACCAGCTCACCAAAACCCCGCCCCCTTTCACATGTCAAGTCCATCCATTAAAACCATGTTTACTGCTAATAACGAGCTGCTACCGTAGAGCCAGACACGCCCCTCCAGGAGCAGGCCATACACACTCTAGTGTGTGATTACACAAGACTAGTACCGGATGAGTCACCAACAAGTTTTCCCAAAAAATCTTTAAACCACAAAAGAATTCTTTTTTTATATGATGTCATACTGAAGTTTATGACTCTACAGTATGGGAACAAAAATTCAGATTCAGTAGACATGATAGTGTACAGTGTAGAATACACTCTCACCTCCATGGAGAATGCAAACGCTTCGGATTCTCCAACTCGGGAAGCCTTGAGCAGAAAGTAGAAGCCGTAGAGCGCGACAGTGTGAGTGCAGTCTTCCTGTACAACACACACACGCACAGATTTCAGTGCTCCTGTGAGTTTTCTAGACAAAAGCCAGTTCTAGAACCCATAATTATTCTTTGTTATTCCTCTGGGGGAACACTTAAAGGCTCTAACTCTTAACTACAGCAAGAAGATTTGCCTTTTTCTTCTAAACAGTGTACTTTCACTACCAGATAAGAGCTCTACAATTCCTGTTTAAGGTAAAAAAAAAAAACTATTCAGATGAGTTGTGGAATGAAGGGAATGCTGCACCCCGGTCACGGACATTCCGAAGCGGACGGCCTGCCTGGGAAAGTCGGTGATGTGCATGTTGCCTCCGCTGTGGATCTGTGGACGAGCAGAAAAGCTGAGAGTAAAACCAAGATGAACCTACGATCACGGTCTTGATGGTTCATGTGTTCAGTGCTTAGCACCCTGCCGTGTTTCAGAATATTATTTTAGCAAAAGTGTGAATTTCACTCTGATAAGATGAATGAGAAAAATGTTAACAATGAATCCAGTCATGCGGGAGAGTCGTGTTAGCTATGTGTTGGCTAGAGACTCACGGAGTAGACGAGGCTGGAGAAGGTGAAGTGGAGCCAGGAGTGAGGGAAGACGTTGATCTTCTGCACCTCCTCCATGTGCTGTCCTGAGAGACAGGAAGGCGTAATAACGTAATGTGAGCATGATGCTAATGAGGAATTAACGCCAGCATTATGGTAATAAAGAAGCTGAGCGGGAAAAAGGGTGTAATAATAATGATAATATGGATGTGTGGAGGCAGTTCAGATTCACGACTGAAGGGAAAAGCGGCTTCTAAGTTAGTTTATGTTTCTGTCTAAATGTCCGAGTTAATCAGCTGATAACAACACTGAAATCAAACTCACACACACACACACACACACACATAGACCAGATAGAAGTACAGCATTAAGAAATATTCAGAAGTCATGTGATGGTTACACACAAAGGGGCGGAGTTTATCTGTCACAGTAGCGCTTGATATCAACTGGGTGTTTTTATCTGTCGGCTGTAAGTAAGGACACTCGTAAACATTATTGAAAGACAAAATAAAACAGCTGAAAAAAAAAACTGTAAATCAAATAATTAACTTAAAACATTAGCACTTTATAGGGCTCGATAGTTCAGGACTGGAGTTTCCTACAGTCTACCTGAGTCTCCAATAACCAACTGGACTCCATATGAACTTAAACACGTCTCCTGTTCTACTGAACTTGCAGCCTCCTGACACACAGTATGAGTGCAGATCAATCCCTGCTCTCCGTTATCACCCAGATGAGGATGGGTTCCCTGGTGAGTCTGGTTCCTCTCAAGGTTTCTTCCTGTCACCATCTCAGGGAGTTTTTCCCTCAGCGCCGTCGCCCTCGACTCCTTCATCAGGGCAATTATTAAAAACGCTATACAAATAAAACTGAATTGAATTGATTATAGTGCACATAAGTTTTAAAATAAAATATGTGGCTTTTTTGTCTACAAAATTCTAATAAAATGTATATAAGATTATTCATCCTATTTCTAAACATTGTTCCCAATTTCATGTTCGATATACTATAGTCTTGTTCTATTAATCAGATTTTGAGATATGAAAAAATATAAATACATAGTTTATAATCTTATACTGTTTTTTTGCAGTCATTAAAGTGTCATACTCATTAAATTGAACGTTCCTGGAGATATTTTCCTGAGGAGTGACTCTTCTGAGGAGGTGAGAGGCTGTCACGCCTTAATGACCTTAATGAGGGACCACAGGAACCATGGTTCTCAAACTGGGGTCTGAGAGGTTTATCAAGAATGTTCCTCACTGTACTGCTTCTTTCTAAATCACATGACAGTGATGGAGATTTTAATTGACCAGCATCAGTGTTGTCACGGTTACAATTTAGTTACTACCGTATAACTATAAGTCTAACTGACGGCTCACTCAAAATCTAAAAAGCATGGCATAACATGATTGTAGTGGGATTAATAATGACACACAGTGTGGATCTGCAGCATGGCGTGTATTTCAGACACTCGTGTGAGATCTGAGACTTACGCTCTGTGATACCATGCAGCCGAAGAGCCTGGAAGAGAGGAGCGTACTTTTGGCCTAAAGGCTGCTCCAGAAAAATCCCAGAAGCCCTGAGAGAGAGAGAGAGAGAGAGAGAGAGAGAGAGAGAGAGAGAGAGAGACTACTCGTGAAATACTTTCATAATACCTGAAGGTATGTGTGTATGTTAAGTGTGCATGTGTGTGTGTGTGTGTGTGCCTGCAGTAGAAGTCAATGATGGTCCTGTGTGAGGGCAGGGTGTGTTCCCGGGTGTTTAACTGCAGGTAGATCCAGTACAGCACGGTCCTGAGGAGCTCGTATTCATTAATTGTAAACACTCTAGACACACACACACACACACACACACACACACTATTAATGGATCAGTGCAGTTCTACGAAGGTGTGAATGATCATTGAGTTGTATCTAAGGGCTTAGATGTGATGATGACCGAGGGCACTGAAGGGTTTTGAGCAAGAGGTCATAGGTCAAGTCCCTGAGGTGGATGCGATGTGACAGCTCGGTTACCAGAGACAGCTCCAGCCATCTCTCACACGCCTGCTGGAGACCTGTGTGCTGGTACTGAAACACACAGACATGAGACTACGGTACGTATGAAAGAAACAATATTGTGTGTGTGTGTGTGTATGTGTGTGTGTGTGTGTGTGGTGCTGTTAGAGGAAAATAATCAATGCCAGCGTGGTGTGATGCAGCAGACTCACTGTCCCCACCCTGAGGCTGAAGATTTTACATCATCACCTCTCTCTTCTTTTACACGGGTTGTTTATTGATTAGAAAACGACACACGGGTGTGTACACACATTTACAGATCTTTATGTTGGATTATGGGAATAAAAGTGATTTTTGTGGAACTATTTTTAATTTTGAGCTGATTGGATCAGAGCAGACCTGAATCACGCCTGACCCTGAAACCACTGAGGTTACTGTGCCCCCTGCTGGCCAGCCACACACTTTACATATCATTACAAGCAAAGATATACATTACATGTATATATCACATTAAACAACAACAAAAAAGGCTTAAGCTACATGATATGAATAATAATTAAATAACTTAAATGATCACTGTGTTAGTGTTATCTGTTAGTGTTAGTGTTATCTCTCTCACCTTAAAGGAAACTCGATGAAAGTCACACACTGTTGAAAAACTGATGCTGGATATCATCTCCATTAGACACCTGCCAATCAAAAGTCATCTCTCAATCAAAACCCGCCTGTAATGAGTGTCTGGCTTGTGATTACTGCGAGATCAAAGTGCTCAGAATATCATTAAAAAGTGAATAAATAAAAAGACAACCATACGGTACAATACCTTTACAGTTCACAGTAATGAGATTCTAACTTCTCTAATGATCGTTTATATGATCATAATCTGTCTCCAAATTGATGCTTTTCATCTTATCATTTTTTCACTTCCTTTCTTTCCTTTTCTAAATTAATAGATTCATTTATATTTTCTTAATCGGTGTAACTGAATAATTATTTGTATTTTTATTTGTTTATCACATTTTGAGTATTTTTCTTCTTTGTGTGTATAAATCACCCTAACCTCTCCTCAGTCTGATGTGCTGAGAGTTTTATGCTGAACATTATTTAAATATAAACTCGGTCCAGGTACAGTGCAGCTAGAAATCATTCTGTCCATCATCAATATGTTGGCTGTCTGTCCATTCATTTGTTCATTTATCTGTCTGTCCCTGTGTTTAACTATCTGTCTGTCCATGTGCTCATCTGTCTGTCTGTTCATGTTTTCATCTGTCTGTCTGTCCCTGTGTTTAACTGTCTGTCTGTTCATGTGTTCATCTGTCCGTCCCTGTGTTCATCTGTTTGTCTGTCCCTGTGTTCACCTGTCTGTCTGTCTGTTCATGTGCTCATCTGTCTGTCTGTCCCTGTGTTCATCTGTCTCTCTGTTCATGTGTTCATCTGTCTGTCTGTTCATGTGTTCATCTGTCTGTCTGTCCATGTCTTTAACTATCTGTCTGTCCATGTCTTTAACTATCTGTCTGTCTGTCCATGTGCTCATCTGTCCATGTCTTTAACTATCTGTCTGTGTCACGCTCTCGGCACTCTCGTGCATTTCATTTGACATTTCCGTTCCCACGCTGTCAAGCTCCTCATCACGCTGGTTTGTTTTCCCACACTGTCATGACATTTCTCACGCCCCCGGACCGCCCCACCTGGACACTTGTTTCTCATCCGATAATGATTTCCTTGAGTTTATAGGGAAGCGCAGTACACCAGTTCTTCGCCAGATTATTGAGTGCTCTAGCCAATTCTCTCGCGTTTGTTTTTGATTGTGATCACGTTCCCGAAGTCTTGTTTCATTTCTCGTTTTTCCCCGTTGTCTCACGATTCGGATTTGTTTGCCTCGCTGACGGATTTCCCGGTTTTCGACTCAACGCGCGCTCTCTCTACCACAGCTTATCTTCACGTCTCGGCACGGACACCACGCTCACGGATTTAATGGCTCTCGACCCAACGTGCACGTTTTCTCGACCAAGGCTAATCTTCATGTCTCAGCACGAACACCACGCTCACAGATTCAACTGCTCTCGACTCAACGCGCACACCCCTCTTCTTCAACAGCGAATCGACTCGACGCTCCTTCAACAGACCTGCACGCACACACCTGTTCTACAACCTGAGCGCACCGCCTGCTCAGCCTCCGCACCTGCATCTGGATCCACCTCAGCAGCTAACAAAAGCCACGGTTACTGACAGAATAATCTGGCCACTATGGATCCAGCAGGAGTGGACAGGATGAGGCAAGGACTGGAGAATCAAGGCGTAAAATCTCCTTGGTAAACATCAGGAGGAGCTAGTCACCACCAGGCAGACACTCGCGGACTCACAGCCCAAGTGCAGCGTCTTCAGGTTTCTACAGCTCGGTCCACGTTCACGGATTCCCCGCGAGAGCCACGCCTGCCAGCTCCTTCCACTTACGGTGGAGAACCAGGTACTTGTAGATCTTTTCTATCCTCAGTGCTCTCTGATTTTTGAGCTTCAGGCCTCCACCTTCCATTCAGAAAGGTCTCGGGTAGCATATGTTATCACTCTCCTCACTGGGAGGGCCCGAGAATGGAGCACCGCACTTTGGGACGCTCACGACCCGTGTTGTGACAGTTTTGAGGCCTTTTCTGGAGAAATGAGGAGGGTTTTTGACCGATCCCACGTCGGCAGGGAGGCTGGAGCTAAACTTTTACACCTATGCCAGGGATCACGCTCTGCATATGACTACGCCATCGAGTTTCGGACCTTAGCCGCCACGAGTGGATGGAATGACAGAGCTCTAATAGACGTCTTCCTGGAGGGACTTTCGGAGACACTCAAGGATGAGCTAGTCTCCCGTGAACTTCCCTCTGATCTCCATGAACTCATGGACCTCGCCGGTAGGACTGACTCGCGTCTTCGTTCAAGGAGGAGAGAATTACTCTTGTTGCCACGTCATGCCTCCGCTCTGCGCTCCCTATACTCCCCACTCCCGTCACTCCCGAGGAAACTCCGGATATCTCCAAGGTCCCCCCTCATTATCATGATCTCAAGCAGGTTTTCAGCAAGACCCGAGCCACGTCACTTTCACCGCATCGACCCTACGACTGCCCCATTGACCTTCTCCCAGGCACCTCTCCGCCCAAGGGTTGACTGTACTCCCTGTCCCGCCAAGAGGGAGAGTCAATGAACACAGCCCTCGCCGCTGGAATCATCCGCCCATCCTCCTCCCCTGCCGGGGCAGGATTTTTCTTTGTGGAAAAGAAAGACAATTCCCTTCATCCATGCATCGATTACAGGGGGCTAAACGAAATCACCACCAGGAACCGCTACCCACTTCTACTCATGGTCTCCGCCTTTGAGCTTCTGCAGGGGGCAAATATCTTCACAAAGTTAGACCTACAAAATGCTTACCACCTCGTACGTATCTGTGAGGGTGATCTGTGGTCCTCTTTGGCCTGACCAACGCCCCCACCGTCTTCCAGTCCCTCATTAATGACGTCCTCCGCGACTTTCTTAACATCTTCATGTTCGTTTATTTAGTTTTCTCCCAAGGCCTGGAGGAACACCGGCACCATGTTCGTCAAGTCCTCCAGAGGCACCTGGAGAATAACCTTTATGTCAAGGCAGAGAAGTGCGAGTTCCACACGCCCTCCACTACATTCCTGGGCTTTGTCATTTCCCTGTCCAGGCTAGAAATGGAACCAGCCAAGGTCCAAGCAGTCACCGACTGGCCCACGCCGACCTCACGGCGAGACCTTCAATGGTTCTTTGGTTTTGCCAATTTTTATCCGAGGATACAGCACCGTCGCCGTCCCTCTGACCTTGCTAACCTCCTCCAAAACCCAGTTCCGCTGGAATAAGGAGGCGAATCAAGCCTTCA
>QNUK01000654.1:67500-85000 GCA_013621035.1 Clarias magur | reverse complement strand
GCCAAAAAATCAGGCTTATCTGCAAATAAAGGCCCGGGGGTTGGCTGCGATTCAGGAGATAAATAATATCAGCATTACTGAATGATCCTTACTGAATAATGAGCTTCGGCCCTCCTCACACACACACACACACACACACACACACACACACTGCGCTACACTGACTCTGTCAAATGCTCTGTGTGTGTGTGTGTGTGTGTGTGTGTGTGTGTGTGTGTGTGTGTGTGTGTGTGTGTGTGGGAAAAAACGGCGCGGTGACGGTATTCATGCGGTCACCGGTTCCTTCCTGGAGCAGTGTGTGTCTTTGCTTCTTGGACTTCCTGTAGAGCTCGGCGAGTGTCTCAGACTCACACAGGTAGGGACAGTGCAGCTCCCAGATGCTCCCGAGACACTCCAGCACTGCGTCTGGAAAAGGCAAACACACACACCGTCTCACACGCACACATTAAAAACACCTGCATTAAACCCTGACGTAGAGGAAAGCAGAAGCTCAGCCAATGTAAGGACACACCGAGTGGACTCATGTTACCTGGCTGAGCGTTCTCGACCACCTGCTGAGACACCATGTAGAACAGGTGTTCAGGATTTGCAGATGTGTGTGACAGCTGGATGTTCTGTGACATACTGCAGAGAAAGCTAAAGTTAAACTCACTCACAGGTGTAAAACTAAAGCGAGTCTGAGTGTGTTTAGGGTTTGAAAAGATTTGGAACTTTGTGATAAATATCTCACTACATGTTGATTTAGAAGTGAGCAGTTACACTCTGACTCTCTGAATCTTTACAAACACACACAGACACACACACACACACACACACACACACACACACACACACACACACACACACACACACACACACACTCACACAGTACAGTTAAAATAACTGTGTGCACTGAGTGGAAGATACACAGTTCCTGCTTTCACGTACACACACTCCGAATACTTACAGTACACACAGTAAATCAAGGCGCTACTAGTGTGTATGTGAGTTCCTTTCAGGAGAAATAAACTTACAGATGACAACAAGGTGATATTGTTCGTCTTTGCATTTCAGTACTGTATATTTTGGCGCATAATGTAAATGTGTCCTAATAAACGTTTATCATCAGTGGAGCATCTGCTGGTCTTTTCCCTGTGAATGACCCATTACTATAGAAACGATCTTTTTTTTTTTTTTACCTTTTTAAAAATTATTATTGCTAAAAGAGAAGAAAAACAGTGAAGAGTGAAGGCATGGCTGCGTCCACACAGGCAAGAAAATGTTCTGGATTAAAAATGTTATGGACCTTAAATAAGATTCACTGTGACTATAAACGGATTAAAGTCTGTAATAAATGAATAAATAAATTTTCACGTCTGATGATGTGCTGCAGGGTTTCTAGACCCTCCTGATCTCTTTTGTGTCCGTGTGATCTTCTGATGCCAGCATAGTTGGCACTTGATTTGTCCAACCCCTACTTCTACACCTCCCTCTGTACACCCCGCCCCCCCGCCGTATGCAGAGACACGCCAAATTAAAGACGATCCTCGTCCAGAACGATAGCATGTGGCCTCGTACGCGTGAAATCTGCCCCATGAGAGCAGGAGCTGTTTCTGGGCTAAACGGGAGGCGCGGCTCGCCGGGCATCGTACCAGAGTGCAGTGGGCGGGGGGGCCTGGAGAGGGGGCGGCTTCTGGCTCGGAGAGGCGTCCCGCTGCTGCTGGAGTGTGTCCGCTGGAACACAAACATACGTGTGAAGAAACTGCTCTGTGTGTGTGTGTGTGTATAATAGAGGTAGGGTTCATTCACACTGCATGTTCTCATTAAGCATCCTGAGAGATGAGATGTGATCCTGTACACCAGCGCGTTTTCTTTTGAAAAAGGGAGCTGTGTCAAAGTCCTCAAACATTTAAAAGCAATAAAAATGTGCCATGCCACGCCCCTGGCAAATCTAAACACACCTGTCTCCAGCTAAGCACGGAGAACAGTGAGGAGTTATAAGGAGCTGTGGAGGATCTCTCAGCACTGGCTTCAACCTTTACCTGCGTTAACCTTTTCACTTTAACCTTTTAATCCCAGACGACGAGGGACAGCAGGTGTGTATTTGGAGTTATGGTGACCGGGGTTACGGTGAGGTCGAGAGATGGTGAGGGAGAGCCTGAGCGAGACGTCCGAGTCTGTCTGACTGAGGGATAACATGGCATTACAGGGCCTTAATGATGGAGGTGAAGAAAGAATTTGTCATTCCAGTAAGGTAGCAAACTCTCACACAAGCTCCTCCCCTTTCACAGGTGTCAACTCCACCCATTTATCCTCATTTGGAAAAGGGAATAGTGTGTGTGAAGATGATTTAAACCATGAGCCATGTTTACTACTAACGAGTCATTAATTCAGAGCGGGGGGGCGGGGGAATGTACTTAGTAATTGGAAGAACACATGTTAGAGTCATTAATAATTGTAGTTGTTTTCCCAAAAGTGAAGCACGATGAGATGTGTATAGGGTGTATTTTTCTCTACACACAGCGTGATGTTAGTGTGTGCGATGTTAAACTCCTCCCTGTTCATTTCACTACAGAGCTGTTACTGACCCAATATCTCACACACACACACACACACACACACACAGCGCTCTGTATATTTTTTCATATTTCGGTGTTCATGCTGCCCCCCTGCACGGCCGTCAGCTAAACCCTGGCACTGGGATCAAAGCCATATTGTCTTCTTCTTTTCTGTCTCTGTGCGATTATTTGCATTTTTTTCTTTTTTAATATAAACTCCCTTGCCAGCTCTCCAGAAGCCTGGGTCGGAGCTGATGCCAGTTTCATGGCACCGTGTTGGCAGAGCTGCTTCACGCACACTGAGTGGGGTCTGGGCTCGCCCTCTGTGGCGTGGCACTGATACGGCACGGCCATCTGCCAAACCCCTCGCCCACAGAGAGACGCTGATGGTGCGGAACCGGCAGGGTTCAGGATCAACTCTCACTCTGTCACGCAGCTTTCACACACACACACACACACACACACACACACACACTCACACCGTTTAAGCCTACAGGCATTCCTCTCACCTTCACCAGCTTCATCATCTTCAACCGCTCTCACCGCTTGCTCACCTGACTTCATGAATCGGTGAGGTGTGTGGATGCTGACCCCCGACCTCATCGCTCTCTCTTCCTGCGCCTGTCCCAGGAGATCACCTGCTAGGGGCGGAGCCAACTGCCAGCGGTTTGTGTGTCCTGTCTGACTGCGCTCACGTCCGGCTAAACCGACACACAACTGCGATCACACACACACACACACACAGAATACAGAGTAAGAGAGTATTTGAAGGGCCGCACACTAAACACAAGACCTTTCTTTATGCTGGATGAAAAGGTGTTTTTTTTTATTTGGTAAATTGCTGAATAAAGCACCAGGGGTCGTCCTGTCATAGAAAACATTTGATTTAAGTGGGAAAATAGTGACAGGAATCACCAGTCACCTCCAGGTACGATATTATCACAATACTTTGATGTCGATTCGTTTAAGATTGCGATTCTATAATTATCATGAGTTTTATAAATATCTGATTCAATATTACATCATTCCCTGATTTTGTAAAGCGTTTAAACCTTTAAAAAAGTTTAATGAGTTTAATTACATTTAGCTGGTTCCTTATAACATTAGGTTTCCCACTTAAATTCTAAGCGCAGCTTCAACTACATGCTTGGGTACAAAAGGGTCAAAAATAGATTTTTAAATGCCATAACAGTAATTAGATTATTTGTGTGTGTGTGTGTGTGTGTGTGTGTGTGTGTGAGTGAGAGAGAGAGAGAGAGTGAGAGAGAAACTGGTGTGTAGTCATACAAAACTACAGTACTATTAAATTAAATGATTGTTTATGTAGATTTTTATTCTACTCTTATAATCCTCCCCAGATGAGCCCTGGAAACGATCAAATGATAATTTTGAAAGTTGCATGTTTAAATGAATGTGTTTTGTTTTGATGGCTGTTCATTTAATTAAGCTTATATTTTGTTAATAAAGTTGTTCTTAATTATTTTCCTATTTTGCAATCATTTGCCACCATCCCCCCCCCCCCCAATTTTTTTTTTATACAATTCAACCACTGAGTGCCACCTGTAGAATTATAAAGAAACAGCGTTGTTTTACCACCTTCAATGCCTCCAAAGTCTCAAAAAACAACTTGACAGTGAGCGCACAGGTTAGATGGCTGCGGCCTGTTTAAAGGTGTTAAAGATGTTAAAAAGAATTAAAGATATATTTGGATTATATAGTTTTGGTGTGTACAAATGGGACAGATGAAATGCTTTTGGGAAAAATACATCGTTAAAAAATAAATTGTTTAGAAATGTGTACAGCATGCAGAATTCTACACAAGCACAAGTACATGGAACCTCGGATTGTGAGTAACGCGGTTTGCAAATGTTCAGCAAGACGAGCAAATTCTTTTAATAACTTTTGACTTGAAAAACGAGCAGGTCTTGGTTTACGAGTACCGAGTATCATGTGACACGCATACGCTTCTTGTTTTGATGCTGAGCGTCACGTGACCACAACTGAGCCAATGGTTTGGCTTGCGATGCGGAATTGTGGGTAATCAACCCCCTGCTGGGTCTTAGTGCTCGTCTGTCACTGGTATAATCAACATCCGTGCAGCCTGTACTGTTTACTATAACACTGTGACCATGCGTGTGTGTAAAACATCTTTTATTTTGTGTTTGTATGTGTGTGTACAGCTTGCGTGTACTGTTTATTATAACACACGTGTGTGTGTGTGCGCGTATAAAGCAAAAGCAAGTCTCATTAGAGAGGTTAAAAATGTATTCTCTCTCTCTCTCTCTGTCTCAACCTGCACTGAATCCAATGATGTGTGTACGCACACGTCATTAGACAGCGTGCCCCTTCCCTCCTACTCTCTCCTTCACACACACACACACACAGTAAGGGAAACACTGCTCTGTCATGATTCTTTCAAAGGTAAAGTGCAGGTTAATTTGTTTTATTTTTATTTTACAGCAGTGAATCTGTTAGTGTGCGCACACACGAGTATCAGAGATGTTTCTTGTTTTTCTGATGAGGTAGTCTTTGTGTGTGTGTGTGTGTGTGTGTGAAAGTCATCCCACACAGTAGTCCAAGGTTACTGTGTAAGGCAAAAGGAGAGACAGGGGACGGTGTCATTCCTCCTCTCCTCTTTAGCTTCACACACACACACATACACAACAAACACACACACACATAGCGGGGTGTCGGGATTTATTTTTACTTTTTTCAAAGGTAAAGTGCAGGTTAATTTGTTTTATTTTTACTTTATATTTTGTACTAATTATTTTATGTATTTATATTTTTTTTTGTTGTGGAATGAATAATCTGAATTTTTATTATTTCTTATGGCGAAATTCATTTGATTTAGTGTTTTGATATACGAGCAGAATGAATTATGATCGCAATCCAAGGTTCCACTGTACTGTCAAAGATTAATGTATACAAATGTATGCAAAGTGCTTAAACATGAGGTGATGTCCAGCTTTCATGTTCTTTGTGAGCTCTTCACTTATTAAAGTCTTCAGTGTCGCTTTATGTCTCCTCTTTAGAGTCCCTGAATGTGTGTGTCAGTCTCTCTCCTTTCAGCTCTGTGTGTCAGACATTTTTCTGATTTACATATTATAATCAGCCCGAGTCACATGACTGAGTACGTCTGTACTAGCGATGGGAAGTTTGAATCATTTTAGTGACTCGGTTCTTTGAATCTCGTTCTTTGAGTCATTTAGTTCATTTCATTCTTTTGATCAGGAATAAAATCAAATGTTAAATTTTCAATAAAACAGAGCCCCAACACATCTACACACACACATGTTGGCTATAGGTCCAGTAATGAAAATATTACAATGCAGCTAAGAACATATTATAAACAGAATAAGCAGCTCACCATCATATCTTCTGGTCTGAATCGTTCGTTCTTTTGAATCTATTGCACTGCATATCGTCTCTGGGAGTCACGTGAGAAAAGATCGAACGATTTGGACCAAAAGGCACAAAGGTAACGACTCGTTTCTCTTTATAACCTACGGAGGTTTTGCGATGTTTTGCGCATGCGCGCCCAGTAGAAAATGGACGAATCACTCTCCGAGACGACTCGTTCATCTGAGTCACATTAAAGATTCGTTCAAAAAGAACGAATCATTCATGAACAGACCATCACGAGTCATATTTTTTGGGAGAATCGGTCATGTCCGAATTGTTGTTAGTAAATATGTATTTTAAAAATCCTTAAACATTACATCATTCAAATTATAATGAATGAATTTTTGATGTAAAATATAATTTTTAAAAGCAGGCTTCTACAATTAAATCTTTCTTTCTTTTAATTTTCTGATGATTTTTTTTTTACTCTAAACATTGTGAATGAAATACGGAGGAACAGTTCAGGACTCACGCGCGCTCTGCTGGGGCTGAGGCAGTTAGCACTTCGCATCTCAGTTCGGTCAGCTCACTGGACTCTTAAACAATTTAAAGCAGGGAAAAGAGGCGAGTCTCTCCGCGCTGAGACCTCTGTCAGAGAGAGAGAGAGAGAGAGAGAGTGTGTACACATGGAACAGCACTGGCACTTAGGAATATAATCAAACAATAAACGAACTCCTGCGAACTCTCAGCGCTGAGGCGAGCTGAGCGACAGCGGGTGACCATGGCAACCGGGTAACCATGGCAACAACTGCGGCAACATGCCGGAAGTGAATTCTTCCATCCGATACCTTTCAATCATGGTTCTAACACAAAATAATTTTTATGATGTACTTCTGGGTAAATACAATGCGCGAAATTGTATTACTTAATTTAGATCAGTGTCCATGCCTGTTTCTTTTTTCCGTACCACGCATTTATAAAGTATTATAATAGCTCCTCGCGCAAATGTATGCGGTTAAAAAAAATACACTTCCCATAAGCCCACGCGTTCTCTCGCCTAGCCGGCTAGCATGCTCGAGTGGCTAAGCTTCGCGAAGTAGGAACCGTTTTTTTTCGCTTCTGTGCCATTGTTTAACTTTTTTTTTTTTTAACTCAACAGCTATTCTAAAGTTATTATTTTTAAAATTTTATTTAATATTAGTAATATTTCCTGACTATATCGTTTTATTGTTTAGCTAACTAGCTAAGGGCGCGTATATCTTGAATACCCGGATGACAGGTTGGCGTTTGATTGGGCACGTGGACCGGTGACTAGCATAATAATAAAAGACTTAAAAAGACAATTACAAAATACTAGCGTTATGTTAACGGTTAAAGAGTTTGTAGAAAGAGTTAAAGGGTTTAAAGCTAAAAATGATCTGATGATCTTTAATGTAATCAGTGATATTATTATTATTATTATTATTATTATTATTATTGTTAATTGAGGTTGAAGTCCACGTCCATGTGTGTGTGTCTCTCTGTACAGCAGAACTCTCTGTCTCACTTATTAATAGACAGAAATCACATTCTGTAAGGTCGAGTATCTGACGCCTTGTTTACACTAAGTTGGACTTCTTTGGTGCTCAGACAAACACACTCCCTGTTCGGTAATCGGAGAGAGAATCACAGATGAGAAATGGAAAAAGTCGATCAGATAAAGATGAAGTTTCGTCTTAAAACGACTCCGGCGTGTTAAAATTCACTTCTACCACTTCAGCGCTGTTATTTCAGCCAAAGTGAAAATCTGAACTAATCCCAGTCAAAATATTCACTTTATCTTTTCTCATTAATATCTATTGGTGCAGGTCTTTGTTTACATTGAGACAGTAGCGCATTAGTAGATTATTTTAAAGTAGATGATTAAATCCCACACATAACTGTTCATAACATCACTTTTACTCCACATTTAGATTTCACTGATGGTGCAGGTTCAGCTTCAGGCAGATATCTGGAAAATGGGAAAATTGTATTAAATTCTGTCCAGCGGTCGATTTAAGACGCACCCACAGTTTAATAGACAGTACGCAGTTGACACATAACTTCTCATAACTTCACTTCTACTCAACATTTTGATTACATTTTTGCCACAAGTTTAACCGAAGGACTGGCAAATGGTTTTACTAAATTCAGTCCAGCTAGTTTTGCATGATCCTTGACAAAATATGACTGAACACAGACATACAATCAGCCGGACAGAAAGACATACAGACAGAATTTTTTTCGGAGACTGGTTTTGGGTCCTTAAATGTATGAAACGTAAAGATATCATTGAAAGCGTGAGTTCTGGCCAATGTACAGACAAAACCTTTCTTTTATTTATATTGATGTCTACTTGTTAAAATTGATACCATGATTGTTTAACTAATAATGTAGCGAAATGAGACATATTGGCATAGACATAATATTTAAACTGGAACTTAACTCCATTATTCGAAACTGCACTTCCAAAAAAAACATTTAATGAAAAGAAAGTGATTAATTAATTTATGGCGACAATATTTAAAATACCACATCTTAGAAACCGAAAGAAAGCTGTAAGGGAATCTTCTACACTATATGAACTACACTTCCCAAGGTATAACGGGCACGACGGTCCGGCTCAACTGGCATTTCACGTAGGCAATCAAACCGTTGGCGTAACAATCCTCGGCTCATGATTGGACAAATTTGAGTGTCGTGCGTGATGACGTCTGACGTTGCTAGCGAAAGAGCAAAAGGAGGGAGGAACTCGAATGGAGGCCGTCGGTTTTGGAGAATCAGTCCAATCGCTTGAGAGAGCTGCGCTAAAACCCTGCTAGAGTAGGTTTTAATCCTTCGGTATTTGCCCCGGATCGCCGCTGCAGCTCTCGCTGCCTCGCTGTTCCGCTCCCGGGAGCGCGCTGTAGGTTTATCCCGCGGAGCAGGTTCCTGTTGTTTATATTGAACACAGCCCGGAGTAGGAGGCCCGGCGCGCGCCTGACACTCGGGTAATGTAGCGCAGGCTAAAGCTAAGCTAACGTCCCTGGGTTAGCGCGCGATCGCCTCGGAAACTTTACCTCAGAAATCTGTTTATTTATTTAGAGAATTATTCCTGAACACGCACGGACTGGGGATAAAGTCTGACTGATATAAACACACTACCTAATATAAATGTGTGTGGAGTTGTAACGCACAGCTAACTTTAGTTAGCCAACTTCACACACAATTAGCCGAGGGGCTAGCAGGCTAATGAGTTAGCCGTTAGCATGTAGCTGTGTGTGTGTGTGTGTGTTGGAGGGGGGAAAAACACGGATCGCTCTCGACTTGTGTGTGTGTGTGTGTGTGTGTGTGTGTATACACATATATCTATCTATATGAGTGTGTGTTTGTGTGCGAGAGAAAGAGAGTCGTAAGGCTAACGCCACAGAACTAGCCCGGGAACGTAATAAAGCAGATTAGCAGATTACTTTGTCATAATTTCTCGTATGAAAGCGAGCTGTGTGTGTCTGTGTCGTCAGTGTGTTATAGGAGTTTAACTAACACTAACTAGCTCAACAATGCTAACTAGCTCTAGCTAACGCTACTGCTAATCAGCACTGGGGTTAGCCGAGGCGGTGTAGCATCGAGGTAGCTAGCTAGATTAAAAAAAGATATATTGTAATGTATATATATTTTAAAGAATAAGTTTACCGTTTTAGACTGGGATCAGACGTTAGCTGATTGCTAGCTAGCTAGCTAAGCGGTGCTCAGAGCTAACTTTTTGTTGTTGTTGTTGTTGTGAATCCAGATGTTGTGTAAGGTAGATTGTTGTTGTTTACTTTTAGCCGTTAATGTAAATAATAGTTGTGTATCTGAGTTTTTGTCCTTCGTCCTCTTTCCTTCTCCTCAGCTTCAGGCTGCTTCTGTTTGTTTATGCTGTCTTATTTTGTTTCTGTCTCTGTAGAGAATATGAAACGCTCTTCACAATGACGTCTCGAATCGTGAAAACCTACAGCCGCAAGGCAGGCGACGGGACGTCCAAGTTCGACGAGGTTCTGTCCAACAAGCGTGCCACGCTCAGCACCAAATGGGGTGAGACCACGTACAAGGCCCAGCTGGGCTCCAAGAGACCCGGGATGAAGGCGGACAGACCCGACCGCACCAAGAAGCCCAAGATGGCGGAGGACGACAGCTCTGAGGACCCGTTCGGGTTCGACAGTGATGATGAATCGAAGCCGGTGTCATCCCGTAATGCGTCAAAGTCGTCCCCATCCAAGGCGGGTTCTGCGGAAGCCGGGCTGACCCTCGAGCCGAACAGCAGAGTGAACCAGCCCGTCAGTGCGGAGGCAGCGGCGCCCAGCCGGAACCCAAGCCGCACCTCGTCCACCCACGGTGCAGAAAAGAGCTCTGCTCGGGTACCCGAGGACTCAGGGAAGTTCTTCAGCAGCTCCATGTCAGGTATGGAGATCCTCCAGGTGGAGTTGGACCCATGATTCTTAACATTTATTAGTAACCTCTTCATGTGTAGATGAGGTTCAGAGCTGCAGCAAGACCCTGATCTTCATTACGCAAAGAATAGAAATAATCCACAAGCTACCGTGATCATTCTGGAGGTGATTAGTTCCTGAGTGTGTTTCTTTCCTCGTGTGGCTCGGGACAGTCACTGTTGGATAACAAGCAGCTTTCATTAATAAACCAAACCCCTTTTACGCCTCGACCCAGTATCACAAACTCCTCGAGTGTTAACGATTAGGATGAGTGTCGATTCACATGTCTCGGGTGTCAGGGTTTATTCACAAGACCTGGCTGATCAGGTGTGATGGCGGGGGAAATAACCGCTCACACCAGATTTGTCAGTTTGTGCGGGTTTGTTCACATAGTTGTTTTGAGCCAGAGGGTGTAGTGCAGTGTACATGATCTCTCCTGACACCACTCTGAGACATCGTTTGTCCTGAGGTTGGTTTTGTGTCATCATGTAGCCGAGCTCTGTGTCCCTGTGTACAGCATCATGGCAAATGTGTCTGATTGATGGAGTCGGGTGTCTTCTAGTCAAATTTGACTGTTTAAACAACTGTACAACTTTAAAGATGGATGTCACATGGAGACATTGTCACAAGTAGAAAAAAAAAAGTTTTAAACGTTTTTCATAGAACAACTGGCTGTGAGGAGTAACAATTGTGCCTCTTTGTGTATATATGTGTGTGAGTGAGAGAGACAGAAAGTGTAGGTATATCTGGCATAGTTGAGATGCAATGTGCTGAGTATGAGCACATCCTGAAGTCTTTTATAATATCAGAGCTGTCGACATCTGAGAAACAAGAGTTGCTTACATTATGTCAGCTATAAACAGGCGTCTCCTCAGCAGCCCCTATCCCACAGGACATAAACCTGTGTCCTGAAAGCCATGTTACAGCTTTACTCCTGACAACGGAGACTCCTTCGAGGAAGAAATAAATCAGCACATTGATATAAATCTGCGCTATGAACAGAGCTGCTCTTACAGAGAATTAATCAAAGTCCTTCTGGTGTAATGATGGTGATTCTCCTTCAAACAGGAAGTAACAGATTGACATAACACTGCACACTTGGTAGACAGGAAGCGAGTGTGTGTGTGTGCGCTTGCGTGCACTCGCATCTGTGTGTGTTTCCTGACTGCTAGGCATGAGTGACAGGTGGCTCAGGCCCAAACACATGCCCCCCCCCCCCCCCCCCCAGAGGGAGTGTCAGCCTCGTCCCCGAGCGCTCGGTGACATTTCCCTGACAGGAAGTGGCATGCTTGGCAGTGTTACAGGGCTGCAGGTGACAGCGGGCTTAGACCCAGCACGCCGGCTGTGTGTGATAAGAACGTCAGCGTTAATGAACCACTACAGTGAAACCTGACGATCCTCCCAGAGCAGAAACCCCAGCAGCCGATTGTTGTAGCGTCGATCATGATGCTCGGGTCAGCAGGGAACCCAGTAGCAGTCGTGGACGTTGGCATAGTTGAATGTCTGATATATGGACATGTAACGTTACAGGTGCTGGGTCTGGCTACAAATTTGCTCATCCAGGAGTTTGTGCTGCCCCCTTCAGGTTGGAGCTGATGCCCACTCCAGCACATGGATTGCTTCCAACCTGCAGGTTTAAAAGGACTAAAGGCCGAGAAATGGCCTTCGCTTTTATGTTTCCGCTCCACCTTAACTGGTGTTTCAGCCTGCCCTGTCTCCGGGGTGTGTGAGATCATTATCTGGGCGATGGAGACGCCGATTAGCTGGAGTGCAGTTTCCGAGCTCTGAGACACACGAGTTGTGTTGGAGTTAAAGAGGAGGATGTAAAGGCAGACTTGTTTCAGATGTGAGTTGAGTTTGCATTCCATCAGTCAGTATACAAGTGTGTGAGAATGTAAATCAGATCTGTATGCTTGAACTACCTGGCTATCTACGTCCTGACTTAAAAGTGGTGTCTGATCGTCCCGGGCAGGTGACTGTAGTGTCAGGCGTCATACGCTGTCTAACTGAGTGGGACGATTGTCAAAGGAGCTTAAAGATAATCACCTTGTACGTCTTGGCAGTGTTTGTTTTTGTATTTGATGTGAACTTTAATGACCCTCAGTCTGGCTTCAGAGCAGATCTGATCTCCTCGTGTTTGAACCTGTGGTGTTTATCCGGGACACTTCACTCACTGTACAGAAGTTCAGCCTTGAGTCTTTAAATCTCTTTATTTACAGTTCATAATGCGATTAGTTACAGCTAATAACAGGTTACATCCTGACTTTAAATGCAAATGTTCCTGATCCCGTTAGTACCAAAACCGTAACCGGCTCCTGGGATTTAAAGACGCGACGTGTACGCACCACCGTGCCGCACATCTGGCATGTCTCATCCTATTTTTCATCCGTATCTCCATGTTTTCGGGCAGTACCCTAGCAGAAACGCGGCTCACGCTGGATGTTGTGTGTCGTGATGGAGTTTGTGTGGATCGACAGGCTGCGCTTTAGCGTGAGTCAGTCTGCCTCCTCTGCACCGCTCTGTTTTGACTCCCGGGGCAGTAATTGTTGTTTTGGTGCTAACCTCAGTTCAGCTACACTTAAGCGCTGACCTCCGAGGTGTATTATTCAGCTTTATTTTTCCAGCTTGGAAAGATTAGCAGTTGCTGCGCCCTCTGAGACGTTCCATCTGTTTTCAGGAGCGCTGTGATGACGGGTTTTGACTGTCGGCATTTATCACCACCTTCATCTATCCTAAAAGCACACTGTGTGTGTGTGTGTATGTTTATTTTTAGGTCAGAATAAACGTTTTTAATGGAGTGGCCGTGTGTGTGTGTGTCTGTGTGTGTATGTGTGCGTGCGCTGCTTTGTGATGAGTTGTTGCACACCTACAGGATGGTGTAAGAGTAATCTTTGCATGTCTGTGTTTTCAGGCAAGACCCAGAGCTGGAACGACACGGAACGTCACAGCTACTCGTGGTATAGGAACGCTTCAGACAGCGACCGCAGACCGCTAGCACAGACCACCACCCTGAAGTGGGGAAAATCCGAAGACGAGGATTCGTTCGACGCGTGGGGCGCTATCGTCGGACTGGGCTCCCGCTCCACGTCACCGCTCTCCGCCTCCAGAGACACGCCGTCCAGCACATGGACCTCCAGCAGCAGCCTCCTGACCAAACCCCCTCCCGAGGCCCGCGTCATTGAGGTCGAACAGGGAGACCTTGATCTCCCGATGGAGCCCTCAGAATCGGAAGACCACTCGCAGTCACTGCTCAGGACCTCCAACTGCAGGACGTACTGCAGACCCAACAAAAGCAAGCCATCCGCCCTCGGGGGCTCATCCAACAGCGACGGCGCGGGGTCCACGAAGGCCGGCGTCGGTGAGGGTAAGAGCCGGGGCAGGACGAGGGACTACACGGTCCTGCATCCGTCCAGCATGTCCGCCTGCAACGTCACCATTCAGGACTCCATGGAGCGCGGGATGGAGGAGTACACGCCCAGCGCCCCGCCGGCTGATCCGGGAGAGACGGGACGGCTGAGGAAGAAGGCCGAGCCCGAGACCAAACCTGCCAGGTAACGCAGTGCACCATCCCCTCTCCCCCCCTCCGGGTGTGTCGCTGTTCAAATGAGCCACAAAACTCTTGTTTTTCACTGTGTTTAACCAAAGCGCGTTGTGTATCGAAACCTGGTGCTAATATTGCACCAGTGCCTATGTAACAGGTTTGTTGTAGAACCTAATCAGAGCGCAGATTCTGGTGTCTCACTCTGGTGCCACTGCACATGAATAATAATCTCATGACTGAGAAACTCCGAGGCTGTAATATAAATGAGAAACTAATGTTTGTAGTAACGCGAGTGTCCCATTTTTTTCACATTCAGACTTAAACTCAGGAATTGAGGGTATCTGCGTGCACACAGTAATTCCACTCGCTCTGATGGCAGCAGGTAGTGTTAGCTTGCAAAGCTAATCTCGCTGAAATTAAAAGACACAGACAGCCTAAAGGGTAAAAATGCCTAAAATATTCTAAAGTGTGGCTGTATTTTACTACAAATGGCAAAAATGTCTGTTACAATTCAGTGTAAAACCTCAGACACATGGGGTGAAGTTAAAAGTAGAGGGAGGCACTGTGCTTAACAGCTTGTGGACATCAGCGTTGTGTGTGTGTGTGTGTGTGTGTGTGTGTGTGTGTGTGTGTGTGTGTGTGCGCGTGCGCGCGGCCCCTGCCAGACCAACCCTAGCAAAGTCTGGAGAGGTGTGGTGTTTTTCCAGATAAAGCAGAAATCTATTTATTCTTGCAAAGAATTACTGAAATTTGAAGCTGGTTTGTAGCAGACCAAGAATACCAACTATTTACCGTCATTGGTGTTGGGTCAAGTTGTTTTAGGTAGTATCTGAATTTGTTCTTTTGTTTTTACTTACATTTATGCATATTTTAAACCTTTACTGTATTGTTTATTTCAAATATTTTTATTTTTAAATTTTCCTTTTTCTTCAATCCTCTAATTAGTGATGGCGAGATGAAGCTTCATGAAGCTCTGAAGCCTTCCAATCAATCGGTTCACAAAAGGGTTACTTTCTCAAGGCTTCATTTGCGCGCACACACACACACACACACACACACACACACACCCCCTACTGGTCAAAGAATGTAAGATAAGCAGATGTGTTGGTAGTCATTTCATAATAATAAATTTATAGCTTGGTGGATGTGAGTCTGGCAGGATGGGATTAACACTTTTCAAACTGATACACTGGTGGGGGCAACACTTCATTAAGTTTTATTTAAGAACAGTTGGAAAGGAAATGCAGCCGAGTGTGGAGCCGGACATGGTGCAGGTATAAACAAACGCGAAGGTCGTGGAAGGAGGACATACGGGTAGAGCGAGGAGGCTGTCAGAGTGTCAGGATGGAAAACGTACAGAAGTTTGGATCGAAAAAAGAAAGAGGCAGGAAGAGGAGTCCATGTAAACCATACACGAGCTGCACCAACACCTAAACAGAGAAACACCGGGTCCAGTGGCCTACAGAAAAACCTTGATGGAGATCCTCACCGCGACACTGCGGGCTTCTGCACTTTCCTCATTCTGGTTTTAATTCAATTTAGTTTTATTTGTATAGCACGTTTAACAATGGTCATTGTCGCAAAACGTAGTTCAGCAATTTTCTTTTGATTCTGTGAATGAGTGTGAAATGTGAGGAGCGATGAGGTAATTCCTCAGGATGATGATGATGATCTGTTTCACCACAGCTCAAAGCGTGATGAAACTTTTCTTCAGGAACGGCAGAACATCTCAGTGATGTGACCAGAAGACGGTCCATGTCTCAGTCCGAGTGGCTGTTCAGGGAGGGAAGAGGCTCCATCCTGCGAAGCTGCCTTGTGAGAAAGTTGATGTAGAAGCTAGCTTCTCATGCGTCAGGGCCATATTTTAAGGAACAAAGGCTGAGGAAGGGCAACAAAATACTAACTGTAAATCTGTTCGTTTTTCTGTTTCCGCCAAAAAAAATCCGCCATTTTTTTCCATTGTTAATTAAAATAGTTGTTTTAAGGTATGTATAAGTCAAAATGTGCAGGAGCTGTAACAGAAACAAAACTGCTGTAACAGAACGCTGGTCAACACTGTGTGTGTATCTCGGTCTTGTCAGGTCCAGATCCACTCAGAGCAAGACCAAAAAGGAGAGCAAACTGGACCTGTTCGGTTTCGACGACGGAGACGCCGCCTCTGTGGAAGGAGACTCCGCCTCCTCGGGCAGCTCCAACTACAAGATCAAATACTTCGGCTTTGATGATCTGAGCGAGAGTGACAGCGGAGGGGAGGAGGACGAGCACAAGCCGAGGAAGAGCAAGAGGAAGACTTCTGCACCGGTGTCCGGAGGGGCGAGTGTGGACCATCCCAGACCTAAAGCATCTCAGGAGAACAGCAGCACAGGTCAGGAACATGCGCGCACTCCTACGCAGTCCTACACACGCGCACCTGTATACATGCGCCCACACACACACACCCCTACGCGCGCCCACACACACACACCCCTACGCGCGCCTACACACACACACACCCTCGTACCCGCGCCCACACACACACACACACACCCCCCTACGCATGCCCATACACACACACACACCCCCCTACGCATGCCCATACACACACGCACACACACACACACACACACACCCTACGCACGCACGCACACACACACCCCTACGCTCGCCCACACACACACACCTACGCACGTGCACTCCCGCACGCACAGGACTGGTATGATTGTAGTAACCCCCTGGTGTGATTCAGTGATTAAACCTTCTTAGCGCTGTGATGGCAATGAAGCGATGCTGACTGATGAGTCGATCAGGGTGATACTCAATCACACCGGACCCCATCTCACCCCCCCTCCCTCCCCTCCCCCTCCCCCATCCCCAGCAGGCGTCCTCAATATGTCTCTAACCATTAGCCCTAACATTACACTCGCAAATCATCAGAAACATTCATAATCAACTTTTCAAATAAGAGAGACTTGATGACATCGCTGGAATTATTGCTGAGATCTGTGTGTGTGTGTGTGTGTGTGTGTGTGTGTGTGTCCTTCCTTTGCAGGTTTTATCCATTATTTCAGGGTTAATTGACTTCCTCCAGTCCATTTTACTAAACATGATTTATGATCTGTAGGACAATAATTTTCCTTCTTTGTTTTCCTTATTGCTATTTCACTTTTGTGTTTTGGTGTTAAACACCCTGGGGATCTACAGAATAAACCCAATTTCTTTATTTTTATTTAGTAATATGTGTTTATAACTGTGTTTTTCTCTTGTTGAAATGAAGATCCTCTGGAGATGCCTGAGGTGAACTCGCGCTCCACGTCTGAGGAGCCGAAGAGGCCTCAGGTCAAACCCCAGGAGAAAGTCAGGGAGAGCAGCAGGAGGATCTTCAGTGGACCCAAACGGGTAAAGTCTTCAGATTTACCTTCTGTCACGCTAATCACCACCATTCACACGCACACACACCTGACCTCACCTCACCTCACCTGACCTGACCTGAGTCAGCGCTGACTTGGAATGTTTAATTACGGTGCAGTGATGTAATCGCTGACACAGCGCTTGCACATTCAGGGTTTTATTTCCTGTTTGGAGCGATGCTGCTGCTCTGTCCGGTCTCTCTGAAGCTTTGTTTACACGGTCGG
>QNUK01000654.1:30000-57500 GCA_013621035.1 Clarias magur | reverse complement strand
TTTAAACCCTAAAAGTGTCTCCAAAACACCTTCAATTTCATTTAAAACTCGGCTTAATACTTTCCCCTTAAAACAAGAGGAATGTGAAGGTAAACCGTATACCGTCCTGTACTGCTGAGTCTCCCGCAGTGCTAGAATGTAACACCCATCTGAACACCTCTGTATATACTGTAACTCCTACATGAATACGGTCATAACTGTAAACGGCCATTTTCCTCTCCGGTCGCTTTGTGTTCTCTTTACAGCACCAAAAAATGTCTACGGTGTTATTTTTTATGTGAAAATGTAGCCGAATATGTACATTGTTAGAAAATGAGTAAAGTATGTTGTTTTTAATAGCATTAAAACGCATGAAAAATTATATATTGCCTTTAAAAGAGCCTTTAAAACATTGTTTGTCGAAACCTCAGATTTCCTCCTCGATCATTAGCTCGATTCTAAACTGATCTCGACTTGAGCAGGATGTGCGAGCGGACGTGATGTCACGCTGCCGGGAGACGATTCAGTCTGTATCACCAGTCCATAAGCCACATCAGTTTAGATTTTATTTAAATTCTAACCGAATAATTCGCTCCTGCAGCACTCCCTGCCATTGTGAGAATGTGTGCGCGCGCGCCCCCTGTAGGATTACAGAGGAACAGCAACAGTATGCATGCAAACGTATATATAAAATTTAAGGATTCATTTACACCATTGATTTTGGAACGATTGTGGCCGTACGTGCCACACAAAGGAATCGCAATACTTGACTCAATTGATTTTTGTTCCTTATCTCTACTGGACAGTGTAAATTTGCTATAAGAAGGATTTTAACAGTTATGGTAGGATTATTATCTTCGTGTTAATTATTTAATAAATTGTGCTGGAAGCTTGTGAAAATCCAACTTTTAATTAAAATCGATTCTTAATAAATTGTGGTTAAATAACCCAGAGGAAATGTGCAGGCCTGATGAGTCCAGGGTTATCTGAGAGGGAGGGGCGGGCGGGCGGGCGGGCGGGCGGGGTGGACGGGGACTTAATTTTAAGCTCATTAGATCTGATAGCGGGGTTTATTATAGCTGCCTGGATTCTGGCAAAAAGAATAAACTGTGTGTGTGTGTGTGTGTTCTGGATCGCTGCAGGATCATTTTCCTCAGGCTTTACCTGACCTATGGAAATTGATTTGTAATAGAGGAGAAGTGTTATAAACGTGTTATAAACGTGTGCTATGTATTGTGCGTGTGATGAACGTGTGTTCTCTGTAGTTGTGTAGTTTTCAGAGATCACATTTCAGTGTTGATAATCAGCTCTTTGTCATCCCACTGATTAGCCAAGCTCTTCCGCCGCTAATACAATTAGCTACCGGCTTCCCTCTAGCATGTCCTGGGTCAGACCGACACACACACACACACACACACACACACACACACACACACACACACACACACACACACACACACACACAGCTGGGCCCATTTCAGTTCTGCCTGCCCAGAAACTCGCTCCTGTGTGTTAATAAGGACGTCGCTAGTACACGAACCCGCTCGCCAACGCTCCCTGTAATTAACGAGACCTTGTTATGCTAATCAGATTATTTTGAAATGGCTGATGTGAAGCTGTCTGTGTTTGAAACAGCACGTGGCCTTATGATTTCTCACTCACTCACACACACACACACACACACACACATGCAGGAGTTACAGTAAGTGCTGAGGGTCTCACAGGGGACAGATTCTGTTACTGTTTCTGTTTGTGGAGCCAGAACCCCGATTAATGTTAAATGAAAAGTCTCTCTCTCACCAACACACACACACACTGTTAACAGTCACGTTCCTCAACAAGCTGGCTCATCAAATAAATGTAAATATAAAAATTTGTTTAATTAATAATATATATTTTTTATTTCGCCGCTACAGTATATACAGTGTTTTTGTCCAATCGTTCAGCCAGTGTACATAGAAATAATTTTGCATCTTTATATTGTGTGTGTGTGTGTGTGTGTGTGTGTGTGTGTGTGTCAGGGCCCTGCGTCACTGCGAGGAGATGATCCAGCGCTACAACCGGGACACGAGCAGGAGTTTGTCGGGGTCGTCGAAGCCCCACAGCAGCGTGGGTAAAGCGGTGCAGGACTGCATGAGGGCGGTGATCGGCGTCCTGCTCAACCTCACACATGACAACGGTGAGCTGCACGCACGCACGCACACGCACACGCACACACACACGCACACACACACTGTCTGTAACTGAAAAAATATTTAAATTACCCTCTGACCTGTGTGTGTGTGTGTGTGTGTGTGTTTTTAGAGTGGGGAAGCACAAAGACAGGGGAGCAGGAGGACTTGATCATCACGGCGCTGAACTGTGTGCTCAGGGTGCCTCAGTATCTGCCTCAGGAGCAGCGCTTCGACATCAGAGTGCTGGTGAGTCGCTCACACACAACCCCCCTCCCCCCGTCTGTCTGTCTGTCTGTCACACCTCATTGTGTACAGGGTCTCCTGATGGAACACTCAGATTTCAGGTTATGTCCCAAAACACTCTCATTGTCCACTTCTTAGTGCTACTGTACATTATTAACTCGTCACATTTTCAAATAAACTGTTTCTGCCAGTGTGATGTCACATGAGTCAGTCCACTGCACACACACTTAAGGTCACTTCTCATGGGTTACTAATGAATAAACAGATGCCTGATTACATGACCAATGATGTGTGTGTGTGTGTGTGCAGGGTCTGGGTCTGCTGATCAACTTGGTCGAGTACAGTGCGAGGAACAGACACTGTCTGGTGGAGATGGAGATGGATGGAGGTGAACCCTGGGAATCCATATGTGTGTCAGGCAAAGACGAGCTGAACACAGAGGGCTCACTGAGCGCCATCGCTGCACTGGTGAAGGTCAGTCTCTCTCTCTCTCTCTCACACACACACACCGAGTTCCTACTTTTAAACTGCTGTTGTACAGTTTTGCGTGAGAGCAAGTCGATTCTATAACAGGAGTAATGACTGGCGGTGGACCTCATCAGTCTGACCTAGTGCTCATTAGCCGAGCTATTCTAATTAAAAATCCATCATTTATTCAACTCTCATTATCCCAGTTACATTAATTAACACAACAATTAAGATTTAGATTAAAAATGTAGTGGAGACCATGTTAATAAAATCAGAGTGTGTAGAGTTTAATCTCTTTTAAGCGAGTGTGTTAAAGTGCCGTTTCTGATTCAGAGGGTTCAGCTCGCTCCTCACTGTGCTTCCTCTGAAGAACGCGCGCGCGCGCGCACACACACACACACACACACACACACACACACACACACACACCCGGGTGAGACGTGTCACTGTGTTCATAGACCAATCAATCTTTATTGTGTCCTTGTCAGAACCTTGACCAGTTCCATGTGGTCAGTCGAGACGGTTCTGGTTCCAAGAGGTTCTACTGTCAGGTCACTGAAGTCGGCTCGCTAACGAACAACTCATCAGGCTTAGCTGGCTCGTTAACACGCGCGTCTACTTTGTGTCACTTGGATAAGTGCTGTAAATAAATGCTGTATAGAAACCTCTGGCTTCAGTTTAATTCTGTGTGTGTGTGTGTGTGTGTGTGTGTGTGTGTGTGTGTGTGTGTGCGCGCGCAGCTGTTCCTCCAGCGCGAGCACGCCGCCGTCCTGGCCGAGGCAGAGACTGATGACTTCATCAACGACGTGCCCACGGAGGCGCTGGACCAGAGCGGGGAGTGGCAGGAGACGTCCGGGGAGATCCAGTGGGTGGCGTCGGAGGACAAGGGCACGGACGACAAGACGAAGAAGAAAGACGAGGAAGAGGAGGAGCTGGACCTCAACAAAGGTGAACGACCCACACATACGTGCACAACACACACACACACACACAGGCTTATTAACAGTTTGTGCACGTTGTGACATTTTCAGAGACATGGCAGCTATTTGACCTTTGACCTTTTAACCTGTGTGTCTGTAGCGCTCCAGCATGCAGGGAAGCACATGGAGGACAGCATCGTGGCCTCATACACTGCACTGCTATTGGGCTGCCTGTGCCAGGGAAGCCCTGTAAGTACACACACACACACACACACACACACACACACACAGGCCGCCCGTTCCTCGTGTTTAATCGATACAGCCGTCCGACTCGGAGAGACCTCTGTGGAGCCTGAGGTTCTGTCCACACCGCTGACGAAGGACGTGTGACTGGGTTTGGACAGTCAGCGTCCCCCTGCAGTGGTGGGACGGGAGGCCCGGGTGGTGTACAGGGGTCACGACACTGTTTGTGTTTGTTTATAGATGTATATTCTTTTTAAAACATTATGTGTGAATATATTTGTATATGTGTTAAATGCTGTGTTGACAGTATAAGAGATGCCCTGGATGCATATCTCTCTGTGTGTGTGTGTGTGTGTGTGTGTGTGTGAGATGTGCTGACACCAGCAGATCGTCATATGACTGAAATGTCAGGAAGCTTGTGAACGTTCCTGGCGGTGTAGTTCCTGACAGCGCCGCCGCCGCGCCGACTGTGCCGCACCTCTCGCGGTTTAATCGAATCTCCGACACACTTCTATCTTTTCGCATGCAAATGTGCTTTGAAGCCAGATTAGGCTTAATTCTGTGTTTATCAGCGCAGTCAGGCCTGAGATGTCATCGTGTCAAACAAGCGTCGTCTGGCAGACGAGGGAATCGGGAAAACAGGAATCCTATTAATTAAAAACAAATTAGGGCCTTGCTCGGGCGCTCGCTGAATTCTTAAACACCGAGCGGATCCGAGATATTCAGCTCATCCTTTCTGATCAAACGGCCGGCAGCTTCAGGTTGTAAAAACACTAATTAGAAAGTGTAAGTGACATGCAGAGCGGGACTGAACACCTTCACGCTGGTGTAATAAGCAGCTCGCTAGCACCGAGGGTCAGCGGAAAGCTCGGCGCCGAAGGAGTGAAGGCTCGGCGTCCAGGACGCGTCCGACCGAGCGGAGGACATCCGCGATCCGCCGGGGTCGGGAAGCACGAGACTCGCCGTTAAATACGTAGGAGTAGAGAGAATTTAATCTGCACGGGATTGTAAAGTGTAGGAGAGCAGAGTGGAGCGGACTGATAATGACTCGGGTCAGGGCGCCGATATATTTAAGCACTCCGAGGATGTGGTGGTGTAACAGACTGGGGGGAGACATTATCTGTACGGATCACATCCCTTCACACACACACCATGGCTAACTGTAATTCAACCACTACTGTGTGTGTGTGTGTGTGTGTGTGTGTGTGTGTGTGTGTGTGTACACTGTCACTGCTGTGCTGTTATATTTGCTCCTCATTACTGAGTCCAGGGCTTAAGGTTTTCCTCTTTCTTTTTTTTTTTTAACACAAATCAAATTTATGCTCAAGTCACATTTTCCATCCAAAGATAACAATCTGGTCACCGAGACTGGAACAAAGTCAACCAGCTTGAACATCAGCCTCTGCTCTCTGATTGGCTGCTTTTGTGACTCGCTTGTCACACTGTCAGCAACTTTTATTTATTTTTGTATTTCTGCTTTACTTTTTATATGCTAATGTATAAAGAAAGACAAGTCAGTGTTTATGTTAAAATAATGGCTCGAGTATTTGAGTTAAATATTTTATTTCAGGTTTTTGTTTGAACGCTGGACGTCTTGAGTTGTTTTTATTACAGATTGTGTTAGAGTTAAGCAGAGTTTAACATGCTATGAGTAAGAAATGGAAAGTATAATTGTGTCTCCTCTCTTGTCTGAGGTTAAAAGCAGTCTGAAGCGTGTCTGAGACTGAGACACAGAGAGACTGAGACACAGAGAGACTGAGACACAGAGAGACTGAGACACAGAGAGACTGAGACACAGAGAGACTGAGACACAGAGAGACTGAGACACAGAGAGACTGAGACACAGAGAGACTGAGACACAGAGAGACTGAGACACAGAGAGACGCTTCTCACCGTGAACTTTGTGTGGTTGCAGCTCTATAAAGATCCAGGAAATTATTTATTTATTTAGTTTATTTTGTCATTACTGTTATACTCTGTGTCTCTGTGTCTCTCTCCCCCTCTGTGTCTCTGTCTCTTTCTCTCTCTCTCTGTTTGCAAGGAGAACTTTTTTCCCTGCTGAACCATCTCTCACACACACTCACTCAGTCACTCCTGTATTCTCGCAGTGAATACACTCAGTCACTCACACCGACACACACCTGGGGGAGTGAATGACAGGAGAGAATCATTTGAGCAGTGAAAGTTCTCACGTCCACCAGTGTTCAGACATCATCAGCAAATAAAATACCAAAGGCTGGGAAACACTTATGTTTTGTGTGTGTGTGTGTGTGTGTTCTCTCTCAGATGAACGTGAGTACTGTGCGGGAGAACCTCCCCAAAGGTGACTTCTCCATAATGACAGAGATGCTCAAGAAGTTCCTAAATTTCATGAATCTCACTGTAAGTCTGCCACACTTTTGGTTGTGTTGTTTTTTTTCCCCGTGTGTAACCAGTGTGTGTGTAACCAGTGTGTGTATAACCAGTGTGTTGTTTTTCTTCCAGTGTGACATAGGCACCACGGGCCAGAAGTCCATCTCTCGGGTCATCGATTACCTCGAGCACTGCTAGTGTGGAGCGGAGGTTGACCACACACACACACACACACACACACACACACACACACACACACACACACACACACACACCCCTGTACAGAGGAATGCAGCAGAGGCCCACCAGCACCTGGGAGTCAGCAGACCTGTTCCTCAGCGCTTGCACGCTCTGATGATGTCACGTCACGAATCAGCCTTAGAGGAGCGAACACACACACACACACACTTCTCATCCGTTCACCCTTCAATTGCACCGGTTTTGTCCCGGCAGCCGAACAGCACGGTTGGTTTTGAGCTTCAGTCACATGACCACACTTTGTTCAGGTGCAGGGTAGTGTGTGTGTGTGTGTGTGTGTGTGTGTGTGTGTGTGTGTGTGTGTGAGAGAGAGAGAGAGAACACTGAGACGAACACCCTGACCCCGGCACACAGATCCACCCGTCAGAGCACCAAACACCGGTTTAGGATTGAAGCGCCGCTGTGACTTCGGCTCCGTCGGGACGCGGTTGATGCTCAGTAACTTATTTGGGTTCCTTAACCATCACCTAACACACCCCTCATTATCGCTTCCAACCACACACACACACATACACACACACACACACACACACACACACATACGGCCGTGATGCGTTTATTCCTCTCAGTGTAATTGGAAATGAATTCACCATCCCGATGTACAGAAGACCACAGACAAGGAGTTTTTATTATTATTATTATTATTTACTTTTGATTGATGCCTATTATCAAAATGTGTTTTTTCCCTTTTTGTTGCCTGCTGCAAACCTTTTTTTTGTTTGTTTTTCCTACAGACCGTGTGTGTGTGTGTGTGTGTGTGTGTGTGTGTGTGTGTGTGTGTGTGTGTGTGTGTGAGAGAGAGAACCCTTGGCCGTTTAACTCTGGTAATGAATGGAACCACACAGATGTACATATTTCTGTAAATATCGACTCTTGGAGATCTAGAACGATAGACTACTTTTCAGAATCAAACCGTATTTTTATTTTATACAGCTTTTTTTTTTTTATTATTATTATTTTAGTTTTTTTCCCCTCTTAAGTTTTGTTGAGGTCAAATTTGAAGCTGCGTCCAAAAGCCACCCGCAGGAACCCGGACACTTTGTACCGATTTCAGAAATAATGCTTTTGATTACTTGTATATAATTTTAACTTGAATAAAAAGTTGTTACTTTCACGACCTCTCTTTTTAATTCACCACAATTTTTTTTCTTATTTAATATTTTATTCTTCCTGTACAATTCTCAGTTCAATTATTATTATTATTTTACAAAGTTCCAAAAAAATAAAAATAAAACGCACGTCACCATGACGTGGCCTGGCTACTTCACGCCGCTGGTCCGTTCCCAGAAGTCCGTGTCTCCTTTGAGCTCGCGCTGCGGCGGATCCTCGTCCCGTTCCGCGCCGTCCTCCGCTTCAGCCTCGCCGCTCCCCGTGTCCGAGATCTGGTCCAGGGCCTGCGCTCTGTCCTGTAGCATCTCGCTCAGCGTTCCGATGTAGATCTGCGCCATCTGCAGCGTCTCCGATTTGGAGAGCCTCCGGTCGCTCTGCAGGCGCGGGATGACGCTACGCAGCCGCTCGAACGCCACGTTCAGTCCCAGCATTCTCCGGCGCTCGCGGGCGTTCGCCGCTAGCCTCCGTCTCCTCCGTTCGCACTCGGCGGGAAGGCGGAGTCCAGAGACGCTCCAGTCGGGTTTGTCCAGGCGACTCTCCCCGAACGCTTCCTGTACGATGAAGGATCCGCTGTGTCGAGCCATCGGCGTCTGCAACAGTCGGCTTTTTTTCTTCTTTTTTTTTTTTTTTGTTTAAATCCGTTTGAGAGTGCAGTGGAGGTATATATGGATGAAACTCCGCCTTCCCGCTGGGTCAGAGGGGCGTGGTGAAAAAGGGCTCGTGGCTGTGGAGTATTCATGAGCAGAAAGCGAGCGCTTCAGATAAAGCGCAGCAGGGAGTCCATTAGCAGAGTTCATCAAAAGTGGATTAGGCGCGCCTCGGCGATCACCAAGAGCTCCGCGCCAGCTCGGGGAAGGGGACGAGGGCCAGGGCGCCGTGGGTGAGCGGGCACGGATCACGCCTCGCCTTTGTAGAGCACGTGGTTCATCACAACGTCCACGAGCACTTCGGACGATCCAGAACCGTAAGGGTGTTTTATTAAACCCTGAGCAGACTCGCGTTCACACACGCCATCGTCCAGCTGAAGGAACCGCGTGAGGATGAGACTCCACTCGTCCACTGTGAACACTGCAATCCTAAAGTCTGCTTTATTACCGCTTATTAACACACACCACACAGCCGTACATCTGCAGCCGGGGAAGAACGGCTCATTCAGCACCTAATTGACGAGCAGCTTCCTCTGCAGCCTCTAATCCAATTACACGCCGTCACGTCTGTGGTACGGAGCGACTTTCATCAAATCAGATAAAAACCATGCACGCTCCCCGAGAGACAAAAGAGCATTCACTGCAGACATGTGGCTTTATGGGCTCATTCAGGAGGTGTGTGTGTGTGCGCGCGCGTGCGTGTGTGTGTGTGGTGCCTGGCCGGGTCTCGGCACTTTTGGCACACTTCTCATATTAAACCCAGCGAAGCGGTTCATGAAGGCTGAGGATCAAACCAGAGCAACACCCAGTGAGAGTTTGGGTTCTGCCCTGCGGGGGGCGCCGCTGCTCGGGACAGACGGCACAGAACACTTCTATTCAGAGCGTGCCAGTAAAGCCTGGGCTTTAACCAAATCCACAACGTCCCACTCGGGCCACTTCAGCAGCACAGACACTCCTTTACACAACACTTGGGGTTTTCCTGAACTGTACACACTGCTGTGTGTGTGTGTGTGTGTGTGTGTGTGAGAGAGAGGGAGACTGAGCCACTGATCCTTTAACCGTCGGCAAGTCGCTCCGATCTGAGATTAAAACCACTGATGTATTTCACTTACACATTACAGTAACAGTACGAAATGTGGTTGAAATTCACATCAGAACAAAAGTAATGGCATCTTATATGTGTGTGGAGGAGTCTGTGTGTGTGTGTGCGCGCTCAAGACTTTTTAAAGGGCAAACAGTGTTTCAGGTGTGTGTGTGTGTGTGATGAGAGAGGGAGATCTCAGAATCCTCGTAAGATCTAAACAGCGATTAAAGAAAACCTCGGTGGACTTCTTTTTGGTTCCAGATGAAATGAGAAGTCGGAGCAGAGGTGGAGCTCGGATCGATTTCCCTTCACATCTGTACACTGCTGACTCACTGGGCTTGCACTGCTGTGTGTGTGTGTGTGTGGGGTCATTGTCTTGTGTTCCCTGCAGCTACATTTACTAGTCATCAATTAAGCTGGAACACAAACATGCGAGTGTGTGTTTGTGCTCTCGGCAGCGAATGCTTAATCAGCCGTGTCACTCCGCCTAATGAAAGCTAGGCCTTCCATTTCACACCACCACACTAGCTTTGGAGTGTGTGTGTGTGTGTGTGTGTGCGCGGCCATGTGGAGTCCGCCGTTTGTTTCATTGTTGGTGTCCTAATTTCTTCCTGATTGATCCTTTGGGCCCGAGTGATCAGGAGAGGAAGGGCGTGGCTCACTCTCTCTCATCCTCTTCTCTCTTTCATTCTTTCCTTTATTTTCTCTTTTGTACTGAAAGAAACGGAGGAATGTGAGGAAGTTAATTAATCTGCTTTTCTGCTCAGTCGTATGTAACTACCCGCCTCCTCAGTTTCCTCTGAAGTGCTGCTTCCTCATCATCATCAGGTCACTTCTCACTTCTGGAGCGCTTTCATCGTGTGTGTGTGTGTGTGTGTGCGCGCGTGCATGACAAAGACATGGTTTTCCAATACACGCTGATGAGTTGAGGTGTGTATGAAACAGGATTCCGGTGTGAGTGGAAGTCTGAGTGTGTTTCACTGGAAATGAACAGAAATAAAATAAACCTAGACACCTGATGAGACGCTGAACTGATGGACTGTGTGTGTTCACACACTCATGGTAACAGATATTCAATTCACTTTAATTTCTATAGCGTTTTTAACAGTTGTCATTGTGACAAAGCAGCTTTACACAATCAAAAGTAAATGACAGAAGTGTGTGTGAGATGTGAGTGTGTGTGAATCAGAATGATCAGATGGCCCTTGATGAACGAGTCGAGGCGACGGTGCTGAGGGAAAAACTCCCTGAGATGGTGAAACCTTGAGAGGAACCAGACTCACCAGGGAAGCCATCCTCATCTGGGTGATAACGGAGAGCAGGGATTCGATCTGCACTCAGACTGTGTGTTAGGAGGCTGCAAGTTCAGTAGAACAGGAGACGTGTTTAAGTTTGTAACGCTTGGCTATAAAAACCAAGCTAATTACACTGCTACGGGGTCGCGAATCTGAATAATGGTTAATAATATTTCCGGTGTATTAGGAGCTTTGTTAAGTAAAGACGCGACACAACAACAAACCCAATGTGTATCAAGTGAAACAGAAACAAACAAACCAGGTGCACCACAAATCAGTATTAAAAAAAGTGTGCGCGTGTGTATGAATGTCCAGTGTCCATGTTATTGATAGTGTGTGTATGAGATGGTGGCGGGGAGAGATGGCTCGGTCTCACCGGTATACGATGATGGGTATTGAATGTGTCCCGCAAAGAATAATCCACTCTGGGAAAAGTAATCGCTCCTCTCTTCACAGCAGCGCAGTGTCTCCTCATGTCTCCACCGCGAAGTCCTTTGCCGGTTCTGCTTTCATCCTGGCCCTCGTGACCCGACATGTGATCGGGATTCCCTCGAGCTACAAGTGCACATGCTCGCGAGAGCTTAACCCCGGAACCAAAACACAGTCTTTTGGGAGTAAATAACCCTATCGGGGTCGTTGATGAGGCCCGGTGGTTTTATTTCTATTTACCATCTACATGTGACCTAAATCAACAACCCCATTATGTGGCTGCGCGACAAGTTCATATGGAGTCCAGTTTGTTCCTGGAGACTCAGGTAGACTGTAGGAAACTCCAGTCCTGAACTATCGAGCAACTGAAGTCACGAGTCCTCAGAGGACTGCTGTCTGTATCAGCCGAGGACAGGAGCGTCTTCATGGTGAAGTGGAACCGTCCCCAGTCACCACACGCGTCCCAGACAGACCACACGGGCGCCATGTGACCAGATCTCCAACCAGAAGAGGGACATCAGGATGAGTCAGACAGGTCCAGAGGACAGAGGGGGTCTGGATCACTGGCAGCTCAGGACTGAGACATGTGTAGTGAGACAGAGATAACAGTTAGGTCTGGTCACAGTCACATAATGTATAAGGTGAATGTATATTAGTGCAAAGTGCAAGCAGGGACTCCGGCAGGACTGACTATGACATCATCACTAAAAGGGAGGATCAGAAGGAAACACAGACATGAGGGGGAACTGAGATGTAAAGCAACCAATCACCTCACCGTCAACAAACCTGAGTGAACAATGAGAGTGGGGAGGACAGCATCTAAACATAGCAGTTCACCAGAATACTCTACGTCCATGAGTCCCCCAGATCTGCTCCTTTACCTAAGGCTCATCTATTTACAAACATGCTGCGCTAAATAAATAGGTTGTTTTTAAGAACAAGCTCCGCCCCCGTCTGTAGTTTTAATAATACGTGGTACTGACAGGCAGCCTGCATCCTTTGATGGAAGTAGGCGTGGCGGATCGTAAGACACTAACAGTTCACTCAGATACTGTGGCGCGAGACCATTTAGTGCTTTAAATGTCAAAAGTAGTATCTTAAAATGGATGCGAAATTTGACAGGGAGCCAATGCAGTGTAGATAAGACAGGGGTGATGTTCACCCGAACACAACCCGAGTGCCGCTTCCTGTAGTGCAGTGAACACATCACTCTGACTACAACATCAAAAAGTAATATCCACAGTCCTGCTTGTTGTTTTGTCCTCAGGTCAATCTTTTCTCTCTCTTTTTTCCCCGTCAGTTTATCTCCTCATTAGAAATGCAGGCTTTAATTAACCAGCTCGGCCGGTGGACACGGCAGCGCCGCGCTCTTGCAAATCAGATGCTCTTTTGCAGGGACAAGAGGAATAATAATAATAAGTCGGCGGAGACTCGGGAGGAGAGCGACGGCCGTGTACGGAGCGGAGACGAGGTGGAGCGAGAGCTGGCAAACATTGATTTAACTTTAATTAGCTCCCACCGCGACCCCCATCACAGACGAGCCGCGGAAATACAACTTCATCACACGTGGGGCTGGAGTGCGTGTCACCGTGTCGCCGCTACAGTCTCCTACAGTCCTGTTAAAACACCACGCTTCGTTAGAAATGTCTCTCACACACACACACTCTCAGAGCGAGTAGTAGTGGTGGGATTAAACCGTGCACTAATCACTCTGTACACCCACGCTAAGCAGAAAAGCATCTCAGAGTGTGTGTGTGTGTGTGTGTGTGTGTGAGCTGCGTTTCTGCTCTGCCTGGTTGTGATCTCAGAGCGCTCCATCTGTCCTCCTCTCTCATCAGTAGCACAGAAACCTTCTGTTTTTGGTTTGTTTCTCTCACCACATTCTGTGTGTGTGTGTGTGAGAGAATCCCAGGAGATCAGCACAGTACAGGAACTTTCAGTAGAACAAATACATGTCAGGTTTATTTATAATACACAGTGTCGACTCGGCCCGTCTGTGTGTGTATCATAGACGGAGGTTTACAGAGTCGGTGTGTGTGTGTGTGTGGTCTCTCTCTGCGTGCGGGAACGAGGGAACTTCAGCGCTTTTAGCGCTTTTTTAGTCGCAGCGGCGCTCAGCTGAGTTCAGATACACCTTACTCCTGAGCAGGTGAAGGACGGAGGAGGAGGAGGAAGTGATCGTCTCATCACATAGACGCTCTGCACTAACGCCACCTTGGGGTCGAGCGGGGGATTCATGATGGCGGGGGGAGAGGGGGGGGTGGGGGAGTCCTCCCACATGTGCTTTTATCACACTACACGATATTGATTATTTTTATTTAAGGTGTCACTGGAAGGTGTTTGGTGGGTATAGATACACACACACTCACACACATACACAAATCCAAAAAAAAGGGAAAAAAAACCTACATCTATATACTAATACTATATTAATTAATACTGAGCGAGCCCCTGTGTGTGTGGGGGAAAAGGCCCGGTGGGGTGAGATGGCGGCGGGGCCGAGTGCCGACAACTCTCACTCCGACACGGCGCGCGCTGTGAGGCGAGTCCCGAGGTCACGTCGGCGTCGCGGATGAACAAGGCCGTAGTCGTGTTTCTGAAGGAAAAACATCTCGCGGACCAACTGATAGAACACGGAGTCTCTGTTGCGAGCGGCATTAAAACGGTGCCGTTAAACTGCAGACACCCGGAGCTGAGGCACGTCATGTCGTTCAGGCGGCGCGTGCTGATGTTCCTGAAGCAACCCAGTCTAGAGATTTCCTTCAGAGTCGCGCACGAGGGGAAATCTTACATGTTGTACGCGAGCACCGGGAACATGAGGTGTTTGGAGTGTGGAGACATAGGACACAAAAGGGTGCTCTGTCCACACAGGACACAGGACAGTGCAGAGGCAGGACCGAGCGGTGTGTGTGTGCGGGAGGAGAGGGCAGCACAGTCCGGGGCTCGTGCAGGGGGCGTGGCCAATGCTCGAGCTGCTGCTGCTGCAGAGTGTGTAACACAGAGCAGTGCTGGGATCAGTGGTGAGGTGGGGCAGACAGGGGGGGTCAGTCAGGGTGAACATGTGTGTGTAACACAGAGCAGTGCTGGGATCAGTGGTGAGGTGGGGCAGACAGGGGGGGTCAGTCAGGGTGAACATGTGTGTGTTACTGAGAGCAGTGCTGGGATCAGTGGTGAGGTGGGGCAGACAGGGGGGGTCAGTCAGGGTGAACATGTGTGTGTAACACAGAGCAGTGCTGGGATCAGTGGTGAGGTGGGGCAGACAGGGGGGGTCAGTCAGGGTGAACATGTGTGTGTAACTCAGAGCAGTTCTGGGATCAGTGGGGTGGCGGGGCAGACAGGGGGGGTCAGTCAGGGTGAACATGTGTGTGTTACTGAGAGCAGTGCTGGGATCAGTGGTGTGGCGGGGCAGACAGGGGGGGTCAGTCAGACTCCAAGGGTGGAGCACAGTGTAGATGAGGACGGTGTTGAGATGGAAACTCAGAGCAGTGATGTGATGGAGGGGAATGAAGGTGGAGCCGCACTGGTGGAAAGTAAGAATGTAACAACAGAAAACAATGGTGTGGAAATAGAACAAACGGGTCCAGCAGTAAGTAATACGGATAATAAAAGGAAAAAAAGAAATAATAGCAATGTCAAAAAAACTGAAATAAACACAACTAAAGAAAATGCAGATAGAACTCTGGAAAAGCCTGACAGTAAGAAAAACAATGAAAAAACGTTTCAAGAGAAGCCCAGAAGTGCCACAGAAGAAGCTAGCATGGATGGTGAACCTGATTTGGAGCTAACAGATACAGACATGGACGATGAGGACGATGAAGACAATGAGTCTGGAGAAGAAAAGGCAGAGAACAATGTTACTGCAAAGAAGAGAAAGAAGAACAGCATAACCACTGAAATGTACACACTAGAAGAAATCAATAACTTCCTCGATACAACATATCGAGACTCTATAGAAGTATCTGACTACTTCTCAGATGCAGACGAATTTCTGGTCTCAATAGAAAAAGTACAAAAAACCACCACTTTAGCACAACTAAGCAAAAAAAGAGGTTTCGCCTGGCGAAAATGGCAACAAAGTTACGAAAAGAGAAAAAAGACTCTTCACATGTCACATCACAGGGGTGTTTCCTTTCTGTCTACAGCTGTCTTCACATGCTTTTTTCCCCTCTTACCTCTCTTTTACATGGAAAAGCTAAGAGTAGGCACATTAAACATTAACGGGGGCAGGGATAGAAAAAGACAGGCTGTAGTCATAGAACTCATTAAACAGAAAAATATAGACGTTGCTTTTCTACAAGAAACACATAGTGACAAAGAAAACATTATAGAATGGGGGATGAAGTGGGAAGACCCAATCTACTTTAGTCACGGGACAAATTTCAGCGCAGGGGTAGCAATCTTAATTTCAAAAAGAGTAAAAGCAAACGTCACTGAAAGCATTGAGGTAGAACAGGGCCGTGTTCTAATAGTACAAGCTGAAATCGAAGGGCTTAATTTCTCATTTATGAACATTTATGCCTCAAACAAAGGAAGTGAGAGGGTGAACACATTTTATAAAATAAGAGACGTAATCACACAACATGGTAGTAACCACATTGTAGTCATGGGCGGAGACTGGAACTGCACCTTAGACTTTACAGCAGATAGGAACACAGAAGAACCACACTTTCAATCTGCTGAGGTTCTAAGTGACATAATCAAAACATGTGGACTCATAGATCCCTGGAGAGAAAAGAACCAGGGAATAAAACAATACACATGGATTAAAACCACTGACACAAGAATAAGTGCTGCAAGACTGGACAGATTTTACATCACAGAAATGGACAGAAACAAAATCTTGAAGAGCTCCATTCACCCCAGCGGGTTTTCAGATCATCACATGGTCACAATAGATTTTATATTGTCTGACAAAGCAAAACCTCGATTTTACTGGCGTTTTAACCTAAAACTTCTTCAAGATCAACATTTCTGTTTTAAATTTTTAATCTTTTGGGAAGAATGGAGAAGAAGAAAAGGGGACTTCGCATCCTTAGGCACATGGTGGGAGGTGGGGAAAGCACAAATTAAAACTTTTTGCCAGCAATATACAGCACACACAAACGCAATAAAAAAAGGTGCAGTTGAAGAATTAGAAAGGGAGATACGAGCCCTAGAGAATGCAGTACTGGAGAAAAATGAAAAGGAAAAAAGGAACTCCTTAGAAACAAAAAAGAAGACACTAAGCTCTTATCTACACGAGCAGGCCAAAGGAGCCCTTATAAAATCACAGATCTCCAATATCAAAGACATTGATGCCCCAACCACCTACTTTTTTAACCTGGAACGGAAAACCCGACGACAAAACCAAATGCTGTACTTAGAACGTCCTGATGGAAGCACAACTACATCTCGTGAAGAAATGAGAGCCATCGCAGTGGACTATTACAAGAACCTATACAACGAGGAGCCTACTGATCCAAAACACAGAGAGGAAATAACAAAGGAACTACCAAAGCTAACAGAGGAGCAAAAGGAAGCTCTAGACACGGACATTGAACTTCAGGAACTAACTACTGCAGTACAGCAGCTATCCACCGGACGAGCACCGGGCATTGATGGACTCCCAGCCGAATTTTATAAACAGTTCTGGGAAACGTTGGGAGCAGATTTACACGAGGTTTTTAACTGGTCTATAAACAATGGAAAACTGGCAACCTTTCCCCCCTCTCTCCATCCTTGCAGCGACAGAACAACCAGAAGCCGACGGAGGAATACTGTCCTTCAAGATACCCCAACTGACGGACTTTAAAAACGCCACCAAGAGTGAGTGCCCTATACACAGTCAGTGTGAAGGTGTCCCATCAGAAGCTGGAGGTCCCTGTACAAACCCCCTGTAGAGAAGCGCACAGCTGATCTGCAGTGGAGGATCGTGCACGGGGCCGTGGCCACAAACAGACACGTAGCACATATCGACTCCACCGTAGCCACAACATGCCCCTTCTGTGGGAGGGAGGAAACTTTAGACCACCTCTTTTTAAAGTGTGAGAGACTAAGGCCAATGTTTTACTCAAGGAAACAATTTGTATTACTAACTTTCTAATTGGCAAAGCAAAACTGGCCACATGGCTTACAAGAAAAAAAAAACAAAATAAAAAATGATGGCACTCTGAATCCTGAGCTCATGTCTAAAACGCTTGTAAAAACCAGACTAAAAATCGAATTCACGTACGCAACAATGACAGATAAGCTGCAGGACTTCTTGTAAAGTTTGGGGACAGGGGGACATTTTATGCTGTGTAGAGAACGATCTGTTAATTTGAACCTTTTAACAGAAGTTTTATGAGAACATGCAGAGTATACAGAGCTACAAACAGAGGCGGAAAGAGGACAAAAATTTTGTACTCAAGTAAAAGTGCTGTTACTTCAGTGAAATTTTACTGAATTACAAGTAAACATTATGAAAATCTACTCAAGTAAAAGTAAAAAGTAGCTCATAAAATTTTTTATAAGAGTAAACGTTACTGAGTAACTTTTTTTTTTAACAGTGGGGGTTGTTGGGGGTAATGAGGCCTTCTAGTGTAGTTCAAAAGAGATGAGCAGATATAAATCTCACACTAGTTGTTATTAACTGAAGGAACACCTTTACATAATAAAGCTGTTGTCTTTCTTGTGCTTGAAAATCAAAGTGGTCACTTAAACAAGGCGTCACGTCCCAGTCTAGTGTCGCCGAACAGCAAGAGAACGGTTCAGGGTTCTGTTCTAAACTGGATGGAAATGGTGGGATATGACAGAAAGAACCAGATCCAGTCATTAACTGATGAAATAATGAGGGTTGTATTCTTTACACACACACACACACACACACACCAGGATGAGATTCAGGGTGGACCCAGGCCAAAATAATCAACTAAATGGTATTTATATTTAGTAGCTAGATTACCTGCAAAAACACAAAACAAAACAAACCCACCACAAACAAAACTCCAGGTCCTTCCCTGAGTCCCTAAACCACAAACAGTGAATAAATTCCCTCTTCCCAAAATAAACGTTAGCCACGCCCCTACTACTGTTGAGTGCACAAACATACAGTGAAATTATCTACAAATATATACAAAGAGCCCAAAGCAAAGGGGCAAAGCGATAATCAAAGTCACTGGAGGCAAAAAGTCCAAACCAGAAAACAACCAAATACCAAAACGCCAGAATCACAATCTCTCTCCTCTTTCCCGCGTCTCTCTCCGGTTTCTATCTGGCGGCGCTGGTTGATGACGTCACGGTCAGGGCGGAAGCGGCCGTGTGGAAGGTCAGGTAGATGCCGATGTGGGGAAACAGTCAGAAAACCCGGAGTGGAGTCTGGAGCGGCGCGCGACCAGGACACGAGACACACACGCGCGCGAGCAACCAAGCGTTTATGAAACGTAGCGAAGTACAAGACTTCAAACAAAACCTAATTAAGTAAAAGTTAAATTACAGATTTTAAAAACTACTTTAAAAAGTAGAAGTACACAAAAACAGAACAACAACTCAGTTACAGTAACGCGAGTGAATGTCCACCTCTGGTTACAAAGGCATCTTATTTTACCCCCTGTAGTTACTTATTTACCCATCTTATTTATTTATTAAACATTTCCTGTCCTATGGGTGTTTGATGTTATGTACCATCACACAATGGTTATATGGATGTGCATGATGCACACACGTGGACAAAATTGTTGGTACCCTTCGGTCAATGAAAGAAACAGTCACAATGGTCACAGAAATAACTTTAATCTGACAAAAGTCATAATTTAAAATAATTCTATGAATATTAACCAGTGAAAGTCAGACATTGCTTTTCAACCATGCTTCAACGGAATTATTTTAAAAAATGAACTCATGGAACAGGCCTGGACAAAAATGATGGCACCCCTAACTTAATAGTTTGTTGCACAACCTTTTGAGGCAATCACTGCAATCAAACGATTCCTGTAACTGTCACTGAGACTTCTGCGCCTCTCTGCAGGTATTTCAGCCCACTCCTCATTGTGTGGTACATACCATGTCACCAAACAACACAGTGACGACCTGGAGCCCTATATATAGGCCCACTGACTGATTACAAGATTGTAGACACCTGTGATGCTAATTAGTGGACACACCTTGAATTAACATGTCCCTTTGGTCACATTATTTTCAGTATTTTCTAGGGGTGCCATCATTTTTGTCCAGGCCTGTTCCATGAGTTTATTTTTTTAAATAATTCTGTTGAAGCATGGTTGAAAAGCAATGTCTGACTTTCATTGGTTAACATTCATAGAATTCTTTTAAATTATTACTTTTGTCAGATTAAAGTTATTTCTGTGACCATTGTGAATTTTTCTTTCATTGACCGAAGGGTGCCAACAATTTTGTCCATGTGTGTGTATGTGTGTATATGTATGTATCTGTCTGTGTATGTATATGTGTGTGTGTGTACAATTTTATAAATAAAGTAAAAATTAAGTCTCTCTCTCTCTCTCTCATTCTCTGTCTGTCTCTCTCTCTGCTACAGCCTTAAGGTATTAAAAATGCATTAGTGTGCAGGAATCTGACGCAAATCTGCCACAAACTGCAGTAAATCCGCCGGAGACACGGCGCCGCGCTCCACTGCACTGTAAATGTGTTTATTATAACATACTATAAACAATCTGAGAACTTTTCCACCCTGCGTCGGTGATGATAAGCGAACATGCGGGCATTAGGACCTGCTGCTGTGTGTGTGTGTGTGTGTGTGTGTGTGTGTGTGTGTTTCAGGTGTAATGTGTAGAAGACGGAGGTGTGATCTCTGCAGGTAGATTTTTCTCTCCCAGCTCTTCTTGGACAGTTTTTGACATGACGGTGAGTCAGAACCTTTTCATGGACTTCAGAGCGCTCTCTTCACCTTTGTGAAAGGAAACCTTCAGAAGGTTGTCGGTTCGAGCCGCAGCCCTAAAAATTGACCACCGGTGAGCCCTTGAGCGAGGCCCTTATTTAACCCTGTCTCCTCCAGGGGGCGCTGTACAATGGCACTGTGCAGTAAGGCATGTTAATAAAATAGTCTCAATAGCGTGTCATTGGATCCTGCGCTCTGATTGGTCAGATGGTGTTGATTTAATTCTTCCAGGTTTATATCAATGCACTCGCCCTGGTACGTTACGGTTTCCATAGCAACTCTCTCATAGTTAACAATAAACAGATAAAAAGTGAGTCTAGTCATTGATTATTTCATTATAAAAGCACTTCTTTTTTGTCTGCTCATGTCTGTTTCTTCCTGTCTGTCTGTCCTCCGCCTCACTCATCTCCTTCAGGACGCTAAAATTAGGGAATCACCATGGCAACCCTAATCTCAATTAAACCTGTCATGTTTTTGCACAAACCTGAAAAGTGCTGAATTTGCTTCATGTGCTGTTAATAACACCAGTGACTCGCACAGGACAGGAAGGAAGTCTCTCTCTCTCTCTCTCTCTCTCTCTCTCTCTCTGTATCAGTATCATTTTAATGGGTGACATTAGTTTTCCAAATCTGGATAGCTCCAAGTTACCGTGAGTGAGAACACACAACTGACTAACAGTTTAGGTTCTGAAAACACCAGCATGACCGTAGACGATGTTGGGTTTACTCAGGTTAGGTCAAAAATAAAATCTAAAGCAGGGAACAGTGGGCCTCAGACTCGAAGGAAACGACTAGTTGAAGTAGAAAAAGAAAAACAAGCCACAAACAGTCAGGAAGCAGAAGTCAAATCCAGCGGTGAACAAGACACAATGCAGAGACAGGAAGCGATGAAGACGAGCAAAACAGTGATGAACCAACAGACAGATAGAAAGAAAAAGAGATAAAACAGGATAAAAAAGGAGACTTGCAGGACATTAAAAACTGGCGTCCAGTGTCACTCCTCTGTACAGACTATAAAATAAAAGCACTAGCCAATGGGCTCAGAGACATCATTGACTCAATAATTCTAACCGAACAGACGTACTGTGTGCCCAAAAGATCCATCATTGGTAATGTTTCTTTAAATCGGGACATTTTGGACATCTCCAGTTCTTTGGCAGTCGACCTTGGTCTAATTTCACTGGACCAAGAAAAAGCTTTTGACAGGGTTGAGCACCTATACTGCACCTCTGGCAAACTCTGGAGGCTTTTGGCCTCAGCCCTGGTTTTATAGCAATGGTGAAAGTGATGTACCAAGACGTTGAACGTGTACTGAAGATCAATGGAGGGTTATGCGCTCCTTTAAAAGTTAAACGGGGAATCAGACAAGGCTGTTCAATATCAGCTATGCTGGTCGCCATATCAGTCGAACCTTTTTTGCTCAGATTACAAACATCCTTAAAGGGGTTTATTTTACCAAGTTTCAATGTTCCGTATGTTGTATCTGCTCACGCAGACGACATTATGGTTTTAGTACAAAATCAGAGTGAAATCAAAATTTTTTGCAAAAGATAGTCTCTGATTTTAGTTCGGTTTCTTCATCTAGAATCAATTGGAAAAAGAGCGAAGCAATTGCAATAGGAAATTGGTCTCAAGGCCTACCTAAACTACCAGGTAAGCTCAAATGGACAAAAGGAGGTTTTAAATATTTAGGAATCCACTTAAATGATGAAAATAAAAACTGGGAGGGGGTTTTAGAAAAAATAGAAGGCAGACTCAAGAAATGGGAGTGGCTAAAACCAAACATGTCACTTAGGGGGAGGGTACTTATGGCAAACAACTTAGTAGCCTCAACACCGTGGCATCGTGTAGCCTGTCTGGAGCCCCCTACAGGCCATGTCGGAAAAATACAATCATGTCTAGTTCATTTTGTATGGGATAAATTACACTGGGTTCCTCAACGTGTCCTCTTCCTTCCTAAAGAAGAAGGAGGACAGGGTTTGAGAGACATCAGAAGCAGAATCACAGCATTCCATTTTCAAACTATACAAAAATACCTGATCGGATCTGGAGCGATGCTATGAGTTTTATATTGAGAAAAATCAATCATTCTGGTTGTGATCGTACCTTGTTTTTAATGGATTCGGCAATTCTTAATGTTTGTAACTTGTCTAATTTCTACAAAAGTATTTTTAAAACATGGACTTTGAGTGTGAATCCCAAGGCCCTGCTGTCTCACTGTTTTGGCTCCTGGAAGGGCCACTAGTGGGAGGAGGACGAATGGACATTAAGGACAGCTCTCCAGGTCTCACACACATTCTACAACAGAAAAAAGTTTACAACATTGCAGAGACTAGTGGACACGGCAGGACTGGACTTTAAGGACACAAGAGCAGTAGCTCAGGAACTACGGCACACGAAAGCCACCATCAAAAAATGGATCAGCAAATTGTCAAAAGAAGAAGTGAATCTAATAAAGGAATATGACGAGGGGACGAAACACCAGACAAAGGTGAGCCCTTTCCTGAACTGGTTCTTTCACCCACATTAAATGGGTTTAATGGTTGTTATCTCGATATAGAGAAAGGGCAAGTTTTACCAATTTATCAAGCAAAAAAAAAAAAAGAAGACATTTACAGATGTTGCGTAAAAGCTGTAAATAAAAGAAAGCTGGATGGGAGGACAGATACCCTGTGTGTGGAGAAAAATGTTTGGGATCTCAGATGATATTAAGTCAGCATGGAGAGTGTTGTATAAATGGCCACTTAGGAAACGAGCAGGTGATCTACAGTGGAGACGTTTACATGGAGCTGTGGGGGCCAATGTTTTAATGTCTAAACTAAATCCAAACGTTTTAAAGACATGTCCATTCTGTGCTGACACCGAAACTCTTTTTCATTGTTACTTGAAATGCAAAAGCCTTAACGCTCTGTTCGAGCTGCTGAAAACACTTTTTAACTCTTTTGGGGAAAAATGGTCCCAGGTTTCTTTTATCTCTGGAGCTGGTTATAAAAAGGCTGAAAAACAGAAATGGGAACCGATCAACTTTATTGTAGGCGAAGCAAAAATAGCTATTTACATCAGTCGGAAAAATAAAATCGAGAGAAGAGGATTGATGAGCTCCAAAAGATCGTGTCAAAATAGATTTAAACTTTTTTAAAGAAATGAATGACTTGGTTACCTTCATGCTAAAGTGGTGTTACGAAAATGTCATCTGTTTTATAGGTGAACTGTTTTTAACACTCCTTTACACTAATTATCCTTTTAAAAATCTTTTTTATTAATTAATGTTCCTGTAAAGTCATAATTTTTATTGTAAATTATCAGTATTAATTAAAGTTAAGTTAAAAATCAAAATCTCTCTCTCTCTCTGTCTCTCTCTGTCTCTCTCTCTGTCTCTATCTCTGTCTCTCTCTCTCTGTCTCTCCCTCTCTCTCTCTCTCTGTGTCTCTCTGTGTCTCAGTCTCTCTCTGTCTCTGTCTCTCTCTCTGTGTCTCTGTCTCTCTCTCTGTCTCTCTCTCTGTCTCTCTCTCTGTCTCTCTCTCTCTGTCTCTCCCTCTCTCTCTCTCTCTCTCTGTGTCTCTGTCTCTCTCTGTCTCTGTCTCTCTCTCTGTGTCTCTGTCTCTCTCTCTGTCTCTCTCTCTGTGTCTCTGTCTCTCTCTGTCTCTCTCTCTGTCTCTCTCTCTCTGTCTCTCTCTCTGTCTCTGTCTCTCTCTCTGTGTCTCTGTCTCTCTCTCTGTCTCTCTCTCTCTGTCTCTCTCTCTCTCTCTCTGTCTCTATCTCTCTCTGTCTCTCCCTCTCTCTCTCTCTCTGTGTCTCTCTCTGTCTCTCCCTCTCTCTCTCTCTCTGTCTCTATCTCTCTCTGTCTCTCTCTGTCTCTCCCTCTCTCTCTCTCTCTCTGTCTCTCTCTCTGTCTCTCTCTCTCTCTCTCTCTCTCTCTGTCTCTCTCTCTCTCTCTCTGTCTCTCTGTCTCTCTCTCTGTCTCTCTCTCTCTGTCTCTCTCTCTGTCTCTATCTCTCTCTGTCTCTCTCTCTGTCTCTATCTCTCTCTGTCTCTCTCTCTCTGTGTCTCTCTCTGTCTCTCCCTCTCTCTCTCTCTGTCTCTCTCTCTGTCTCTCTCTGTCTCTCTCTCTGTGTCTCTGTCTCTCTCTGTCTCTATCTCTCTCTGTCTCTCTCTCTGTCTCTCCCTCTCTCTCTCTGTGTCTCTCTCTGTCTCTCCCTCTCTCTCTCTCTGTCTCTCTCTCTGTCTCTCTCTGTCTCTCTCTCTGTGTCTCTGTCTCTCTGTCTCTCTCTCTCTCTCTCTGTCTCTCTCACTCTCTCTCTCTCTCTCTCTCTCTCTCTGTCTGTCTCTGAGTGCATGCTGGGAGTGAGTGGGCGTGGTGAGCGGAAGCGTGAGAGCGCGAGTGCGTGAGTGATTTCTCTATCTTTCCTTCTTCTTTAATCGTTAAAATTGTAAATATATATATTTTTTCTGTGTGTAGAGATTAATCGCTTCACGGTGTGTGGTGTGTATATACGGGTTGTAGGAAGTAGCGCGTTTCACCCGGCCGGCGCTTGTGCCGGTCGGTGTGTGTGTGTGTGTGTGTGTGTGTGTAGTGAGATGGCTGCAGACTTCACTCAGCTGACGCGGAAGCACGGAGTTAAAATCTCCGCTGGCTTTCCGTGTTCAGTGGAAGATGTCGCTCTGGCGGTGGGGGAGGTTGTGGGACACAGCAGCATTAAATCCGCCGCTCGGATGAACAGCGCTGTTGTGATCTTTATAGATAAGTTAGAGAAGGTGAACGCGGTGGTAGAGGCGGGAATCACAGTCAGTGAGCACTTCATTCCTGTTCACCCGCTCTCTACACCCGCGAAACGGATCACTCTAGCTAACGTGCCCCCGTTTATTAGTGATGACTTCCTAAAACGTGAACTGTCACGACATGGGAAAGTAGTTTCCCCAATTAAAAAAGTATTGTCTGGGTGCAAGTCCCCTCTCCTGAAACATGTTGTGTCTCATAGAAGACATGTGTACATGATCCCTAACAACCAGCAGGAAATCAGCCTGAAGTTTCATGTGAGAGTGGATGACTTTGATTACGTACTGTATGCTACATCTGACACCATGAGGTGCTTCGGCTGTGGACAAGAAGGGCATGTGATCAGAGCATGTCCTGAGAAAGCAGCTCAGAGTGAGCCTGATCCAGGCCAAGGTGTCAGTGGATTGAACAGAACCAGTGCTGAGAGCACTGAAACCAGCATGGAGAGCCAGAATAGTCCCCAAAAGCATGCAAAAGAAACAAACTGTCAGTCACAAGTTACTATTACTGCGGAAACTGTTAATGAAGGCCAAGATGTGTGTAACACACCCGAGAGCACCGAGAGTGCTAGCCCGACCGACTCGATGCAGGGTCCTACAGGCACTGACTGCAGTGACGGAGCAGTTAGCGCCGCAGGAATCGAGCTATCCGGTACTAAAGACTCTCCACCGGGCGAGGCAGAGGGCAGTGCAGTAGTAATGGAGCAGGCACAAGGAACAAGCACGCAAGAGAACATAAACAGTAAAGAACAAGGTTCTAAGCAGACCTTATCCAAAAGAAAAACAAAAAGTAACAATAGTAAAAGGCAGATTAAAAAAAATAATCTTGGAAAAAACAAAGAACCAAAAGAAGCAACCCCAGAGTGTGAGAACAGTGAATGGGAAGACATTGAGTGTGACCCAAGTCCACAATCTAACAAAAGAAAAAAGCCCGTCTCCCAAGAAAAAACAGTTTACACAGCCAAACAAATTCAGCAGTTCCTAAAGACCACCTTCAACGGAAAACGTCAAGAAAAAAAAGTGCACTTCTTCTTTCCTGACATAAAAGGTTTTTGCGAATCCGCCAAGTCGCATATGAACAAAAAAAAGAACTGCAAATTCACTCAACAAGAGATATTCAGGCTTAGGAAATTACTACCCAAGTTAAAAGGAGAGCACCGCCGTAAAAGGAAAAAATGATTAAGTCAAAAATAATCTATTACCTCTTCCTCCTAAGTGTCAATACATTGCACCTCTTTTCTCTTTCCATGAATACTTTTAAAATTGCCTCTTTAAATCTAAATGGGGCCAGAGAGGCAAAAAAGAGGGCAATGGTGTATGAGCTAGTGAAAGTAAAATGTATTGATGTTCTGTTCTTACAAGAGACACATAGTGATGCAGAAAACGCAGTGGACTGGAACAAGGAATGGCCGGGGCAGGTTGTGCTAAGCCACAACACAACAAGCAGTGCTGGAGTGGGCTTCTTGTTCTCCACAAGGTTTAACCCTTCATCGTACACAGTGGAAGAAATAGAAAAAGGAAGGCTTCTTTTAATTAAAGCCAACCTCGATAGGTTCACTTTTGTGTTTATAAATGTCTATGCTCCGACAAGTGGTTCAGACAGAATATTGCTTTTTAATACTTTACGTAACAAGTTAAACATGTGCAATGCTGAAGACTTTTTAATGTTAGCTGGTGATTTTAACTGTACCCTTGACGAAAGTATAGACAGAAACCACAGAGAGCGCCACCCAGCCTCACAGCGAGCCCTTAGCCAGCTAATCCACAGCCACAGTTTGGTAGATGTTTGGAGAAGGTTGAACGGAAAAGAAAGACAATACACATGGTGCCACATGCAGAATAATGCAATCTCTCTAGCTAGGCTAGACCGGTTTTACTGTTTTAAGCATCAGTATAACATTTTTAAAGGGTGTATAATAATGCCTGTCGGTTTCACAGACCACTCTTTGGTCTTATGCAAGGTTTTTATTCAAAATGTTTTTCAAAAAAGCGCTTACTGGCATTTTAATAACTCCCTAATTTTTGATAAAAGTTTTGAAGATGCTTTAAGTTTTATGTGGTCGGGTTTTAAAACAAGAAAGCAAGAGTTTTCCTCTCTCAGACAATGGTGGGACTGTGGAAAAACTGAGATCAAGCTTTTATGCCAACAGCACACGCTCAATGTTACAAGGGACATTACTCGATCCATGAAAAACCTGGAGAGAGACATTGTGGAACTATCAAAAAAGGTAGAGTCCACAGGAAACCAAGAACAGATCGAAGCTATCAAAGCCAAAAAAACAGCCTTATCAGACCTTCTGGATACTAGAGTACAGGGAGCAATGGTGAGATCACGTTTTCAGAACACTACCGAAATGGATGCACCAACCAGCTATTTTTTTAATCTGGAAAAGAAGAACGGACAGAGCCGGATTATCCACTCCCTGCTATCAGACACGGGACAGGAGCTGACAGAACCCACTGACATCAGGAAAAGGGCTGTGCTTTTTTACTCCGACCTCTACACCAGTGAGTTCAAAGATAATGAAGACATTTTCAACTCTTTTATTGAGAATCTTCCAAAAATCTCTGAAGAATCCAATAAGCTCCTGGATGAACCTCTAACTGTAAATGAACTTTATGTTGCACTACAGAGTATGCAGGGCCGAAAG
>QNUK01000654.1:2500-25000 GCA_013621035.1 Clarias magur | reverse complement strand
CTTTTTAAACGCTGAGTTAGCTCATCAGGACGCGCTTTTTTAATCAGCGCCCATTATGCTAATGAAGCCGGTGTAAAGAAGCCAGTTGGACAAAAAAAAACGCTCGACACACCTGGCTGAGTTCCTTCCATTATTTACCCGCGCCGCGTCAGGACACAAAACGGCGTCGTTAATTAGCCGCTAGCCTGAGAGAGATTCGCCAAACGCTGAAGTGAATCTCTTTCAGAGCCACTTCTCTCGTGTACGTCTTCATTCAGTATTTATTGCACTTTTTCTCCCACTAATGACCCTCTCTATCACACCAGCAGCCCGACACGGAGTCCCAGCAGGAGCAGAGACGCCTCCTGTAGAGACAGATTTAGCTCCACTGAAGCGCTGCTGCTGGCCAAAATCGGCTCTGAGGTACAGGACGAGTCCTTCATCAGTCAGCCATCAGGTGGTGCTGTGAAACCCCGAGAAAGTCCTCCGAGAGCACAGACAGGGAAATCTACCTCCTCAGGCAGACAGAGAGAGACAGAGAGAGAGAGACGGAGATAAAGAGAGAGAGAGGGAGAGACTTTGACTTTTAACGTTCCTTTATTTCCCAAAAATATTTGTATCCCTACTTTTTTTTTTTTTTTTCCCCCAAAGACAAAAAGATCTGTCAATAAGATAAAAAATAGATAAGGTAAGAGGTTGCGTGCAAAAATACAAATAAAATAAGTTAATCAATTTAAAAAACTAATTAAATTATTTATTTATCTACTTAAGAATGGAGAGCTTGTCTAGTTTTTTTGTTTTTTTGGAAGAGAAAAAATAAATAAATAAATAAATAAATAAATCGGTAGATAAAAGTCAAAATACTACTACTACTACTAATAATAATAATACAAGCTTACCAATGAGACTTTGAAATGAATTCAGTAAAACAGATCAATGAGAAAAGTTAAAACTAAAAAAAAAAAAGGTCGAGTGTGTTCGGTGCTGGACTGGTGTACTAAAGCAATATTTAAAAAATATGAATAATACACATAGTACATAAAACCAGCACCTAAAAAGAGATAAGACACAGGTAAAAAAGAACAGAGATAAAAGGGATTACACACTTGTCTTTAAAAATTGAGAATTAAAACCTCCCTGTCTCTGGAGCATAAAACGTCCCCATGTGCCCACATCTGGTCAAACTCTGGTAGTCTGTTGGTCATCTTCAGGAAGGCGAACTCAACTTTTAGCCTCGCTCTGACCAGTGCTGTCAGCATCCTCTCAGCATCGTGTGTGCCCCCACCCCCCTGCATTTTGTTTTTTCTCGTGAGCCAGATGGAGAGTTTTGCCTGGCCCATGATGTAATTTACTAGGGTGACAGTTTTGTCTTTTGGTTTGTACCTTGGCCCGTGTATGTAGAGATTCTCAGTCCACGTCACTCCTAGCTCATTTGTCCAGCTCTTTAGCAGAGAGAACAGCCTTCCCAATCTATTGCACTTTAAAAACAGGTGGTCTACCGTTTCCTCCCTCCCGCAGAAGAGACACTCGGTGCTTCTAGTGGGGTCCATGTGTGCCACGTGTCTGTTCGTGGCCACAGCCCCGTGTACTATCCGCCACTGTAGATCAGCTGTGCGCTTTTCTATGGGCGGTTTGTACAGGGACCTCCAGCGTCCTCGTGGGGACGAGCCTGGCGTCAGCCACTCTGACCATCGTGAGTCCCTTACTCCAGCCAACGAGCCTCTGTGCACGACCTTCACACACGTCCCGTACAGCGCTTTCTTTGAGGCGGCCTCGAACGTCGTTAAAACCGGTGTCTTGAAAGACAGTATGGCTCCTTCCTCTTGCTGAAGATCTTCAGCTGCCGGGCGTATAGATAACTGCAGGGGAGGCTGCTGATGCTCTCCAGGGCTTTGCCCCAAAGATTCTCTGAGTTGGGAGGGCAGTGCTGATGTTACCTCTCCCAAAAGTCTCTCCATTAGACGATTTGATTTAAGTCCAGTTTGTGAGCACATTTCATCTGCTGTCTTCCACGCCGTTCCATTCCTCAGATCCTTGATCTTGGTGATTTCTGCTTTCTAGAAGCGATGTCGAATGAAAGTTGATGACAGCATTCTGGTGTTTATGAGCGGGTTGTGAAATAGCGGCTCCTCATCTGTACTTTGGAAAGCTTGTGTTTCAGTCCTGCTCGTCTTTATTACTGATGACCATGCTTTAAGTACGGACTGATAAAACTGGGTTGTGGCTGATAAGTCCATTTCCTTCGACAGGTCGATCAAGCCCCGCCCCCCTTCTTGTACAGGTAAATACAGCACAGAAGCTCGAGTCCAGTGTTGCCCAGTCCAGAAAAAATTCTCCAACTTCCTCTGCACATCCCTGATTAATGTCTCAGGGGGCTCAGGGACAGTGAGGCGGTGCCAGAGCATGGAGGCGATCAGATTGTTGACGACCAGTACTTTCCCCCTATAGGACAGCTGAGGCAGGACCCAGGTCCATTGAGACAACTTGGCACACACTTTTTCCCAGCGGAGTAACGGAATAAAGTTCTCCACTTACCGTTATTCTGTTTTCAATCAGCTGATGCACGAGCTCCCTCTCCTTAACGAACACCACCACAGCCTTGTTCATCCGCGACGCGGACACGATGCTCTCACACCCGATACACTCCGACACCACGGCGCTCACCTCACAGCGCACCCCGTGACGGAGTGAGAGAGGACGGGCTGCACCGCTCGGGTGAGCCGCCATCCCTGCACCCCGCCACCAGATCAACAGCCCCACACACCAGCGGGTTAAACTAATAACACCGTGTGCGCGGCTGTTTATAGATGTGTAATATATTTAATATATAATTTTTTGTGCTTAGAAAAGTTAGAAAAAAGTTTCCAAACAAGTTGGAAAACGCTCATCCGCTCTCACACCACGCTCCACACGCTGCTCTCACACCACCTCCCAGCATGCACCAGAGAGAGACAGAGAGAGACAGAGAGAGACAGAGAGACAGAGAGAGCGAGATAAAGAGAGACAGAGAGAGAGATAAAGAGAGAGAGAGAGATAAAGAGAGAGACAGAGAGGGATAGAGAGAGAGAGACAGAGAGACAGAGAGAGAGAGAGAGAGATAAAGAGAGACAGAGAGAGAGATAAAGAGAGAGAGAGAGAGATAAAGAGAGAGACAGAGAGGGATAGAGAGAGAGAGACAGAGAGAGAGAGAGAGAGATAAAGAGAGACAGAGAGAGAGATAAAGAGAGACAGAGAGAGAGAGAGACAGAGAGAGAGAGAGAGACAGAGAGAGAGATAAAGAGAGACAGAGAGAGAGAGAGAGGGAGATAAAGAGAGAGACAGAGAGGGATATATATATAGAGAGAGAGAGACAGAGCGAGAGAGAGAGAGATAAAGAGAGACACAGAGAGAGATAAAGAGAGAGCACGAGATAAAGAGAGACCGAGAGAGAGAGAAGGAGAGAGAGAGAGAGAGAGATAAAGAGAGAGACAGAGAGGGATAGAGAGAGAGAGAGACAGAGAGAGAGAGAGAGAGACCTCTTAACTGACCTCCAAGACTTACACTTACAGTCATGCCGGACTCTGATTGGTCGGATGGTGTTGATTAATTCCCTGTAACAGCAGCTCTGACTGTAGTTCAGGTTTGTGTTCACATGCTTGCTCTAACATTATGGTTTCCATAGTAACGGCCCATTCACATTGATGTGTCCAACAGATTATGTTTTAAATAATTACCATTAGATTACGTTTATTTATTTAATTAACATCAAGGGAAGGAGCCGTTAAATCTCTCTGAATGTTTGGTCCGAATCCGGTCAGTACCACGGAACCGCTCCGGAGAACCGTTTCACATCTGATGAAGAAATATTTTATTGTTCCATTTCTCCAAAAGGTTCCTGCCGTGATCCCAGAACATGTGGAGAACGGGCATGGGCTGCAGTGCTGTTTCTGAGCAGAAGAGGTCGCTTATCTCAGCTCCTCCAGTCACTGTTGATTTGAAACACTCAGGAGAAGATGAAAGCTGTCATGCTGCTGATTGAAAAAAAAACTCTGATGATGAAAACATTGAGGCCGTCTGATGAAAGACACTTTTGTGGCGCGAGAGCTCCAGCAGCGTCCAGCAGCCTGATCAGCACAGCCGTCACGTCATGGCGAGTTCACGTGGGCGGAGGGGCACAGCTCCTGATTCTACCTGCTGTATACACTCTCAGACATGCAGGAAGTAAACACACCCCTGTAGTTCTACAGTAAAATGTCTAAATGTTTAACACTGTGTGGACTCTAGAGCGACGCCTGGCCAGGTACAGAACAAGAGCGGTGTTCTTCTCACCAGATCTCAGATCAGTATGAAGACGTGTTTCAGAGGCCCAGGGGTCGAGCAGCTTGTGACTCTAAACTCAACTGTAATTCTAGTGACTGTAAAAACGTTAAAGGAGAATTTTCAGGATTCACATTTGTGTGTCTCTGGGACAGACCACACTCATCTCATCTCATCTCCTCTTCACTCTTCTCTTCTCTTCTCCCGTCTCATCTCATCTCCTTTCATCTCCTGCACTCTCATCTCCTCTTCATTCTTCTCATCTCATCTCCTCACCTCTCATCTCATCTCCTCTTCACTCTTCTCATCTAATCTCCTCTTCACTCTTCTCATCTCCTCTCATCTCCTCTTCACTCTTCTCATCTCATCTCCTCTTCACTCTTCTCATCTCATCTCATCTCCTCTTCACTCTTCTCATCTCATCTCATCTCCTCTTCACTCTTCTCATCTCATCTCCTCTCATCTCATCTTCACTCTTTTCATCTCATCTCCTCTCATCTCCTCTTCACTCTTCTCATCTCACCTCCTCTCATCTCCTCTTCACTCTTCTCATCTCATCTCCCCTTCACTCTTCTCATCTCATCTTCACTCTTCTCATCTCCTCTCATCTCATCTCCTCTTCTCTCTTCTCATCTAATCTCATCTCCTCTTCATTCTTCTCCTCACCTCTCATCTCATCTCCTCTTCACTCTTCTCATCTAATCTCCTCTTCACTCTTCTCATCTCACCTCCTCTCATCTCCTCTTCACTCTTCTCATCTCACCTCCTCTCATCTCCTCTTCACTCTTTTCATCTCATCTCCCCTTCACTCTTCTCATCTCATCTCCCCTTCACTCTTCTCATCTCATCTCCTCTTCACTCTTCTCATCTCATCTCCTCTCATCTCGTCTTCACTCTTTTCATCTCATCTCCTCTCATCTCCTCTTCACTCTTCTCATCTCACCTCCTCTCATCTCCTCTTCACTCTTCTCATCTCATCTCCCCTTCACTCTTCTCATCTCATCTTCACTCTTCTCATCTCCTCTCATCTCATCTCCTCTTCTCTCTTCTCATCTAATCTCATCTCCTCTTCATTCTTCTCCTCACCTCTCATCTCATCTCCTCTTCACTCTTCTCATCTAATCTCCTCTTCACTCTTCTCATCTCACCTCCTCTCATCTCCTCTTCACTCTTCTCATCTCACCTCCTCTCATCTCCTCTTCACTCTTTTCATCTCATCTCCCCTTCACTCTTCTCATCTCATCTCCCCTTCACTCTTCTCATCTCATCTCCTCTTCACTCTTCTCATCTCATCTCCTCTCATCTCGTCTTCACTCTTTTCATCTCATCTCCTCTCATCTCCTCTTCACTCTTCTCATCTCACCTCCTCTCATCTCCTCTTCACTCTTCTCATCTCATCTCCCCTTCACTCTTCTCATCTCCTCTCATCTCATCTCCTCTTCACTCTTCTCATCTAATCTCATCTCCTCTTCATACTTCTCCTCTCCTCTCCTCTTTTCTTCTCTCATCCCGAGATTGTTCAAAGCCAGACCTTCACTCTTATGTTTATCTCAGTTGTCTGTCCTGTGGTGTCTCGTCTCGGTTGCATTCTCTTTCTGCACACAGTTTATCTCCCATCATGCAATGCTGATAACACGCAGAGAAACCAGGAAGCCCAGACTTCAGCTCGGCTAGTCACACCGGTAATTAAAGACCAATTGAGGGTGCTAATGGACTCATTAGACCCGGCTGTGTGGCTGTGGGGGTGGCACGGTGTGTGTGTGTGTGTGTGTGTGTGTGTGTGTGTGTGTGTGTGTGTGTGTGTGTGTGTGCTCTAATTTCCAGTGCATGGTAGCAGGAAAGTATAAAATGATGAGAAGGGAAATGTAAAGTTATCTTTGGTTCTAAAGATTAGGCAAAAGAGTAATGGAGAAAGAGAGAATAGGAAGGGAGGAGTGTGTGTGTGTGTGTGTGTGTGTGTGTGTGTGTGTGTGTGTATGTGTGTGTGTGTGTGTGTGTTCATGGCAAAAGACCTCAGACCTTTAGTAACATTGCATAATTTAATCCACCACAGCTAAATCGAGCATCTCTATGACTTTGTGTGTGTGTGTGTGTGTATGTGTGTGTACCACCAGATGGCAGCGTGTCTGAAGGATAATGAGTTGAGACACACACAGAGACAGACACACACACACACACACACACACTGACCTTGTCTGAAGGGAATGCTGTGATTTGTACAAGAGATAAATATAATTTTTTAATAACTGATGAATAAATTTAACCAAATGAACAAAGCTTGTGATTATAAAACACTGCAGTGATGTCAGAGATTCATTTCTAAAGTTCTTGTACAGTTCCTCCACTGCGCTGCTGGAAGATCTTCATCATCATGTTACTGAGGGTGCGACACTGGAGACTCCTTCCACTCATGATGAGGTGTGTGGAGTGTGTGTGTGGAGCATGTGTGTGGAGTGTGGAGTGTGTGTGTGGAGTGTGTGTGTGGAGTGTGTGTGTGGAGTGTGTGTGTGTGGAGTGTGGAGTGTGTGTGTGGAGCGTGTGTGTGGAGTGTGGAGCGTGTGTGTGGAGTGTGGAGTGTGTGTGTGGAGTGTGAAGTGTGTGTGTGGAGTGTGGAGTGTCTGTTTGGAGTGTGTGTGGAGTGTGTGTGTGTGTGGAGTGTGGAGCGTGTGTGGAGCGTGTGTGTGGAGTGTGGAGTGTGTGTGTGGAGTGTGGAGCGTGTGTGTGGAGTGTGGAGTGTGTGTGTGGAGTGTGGAGTGTGTGTGTGGAGAGTGGAGTGTGTGTGGGGAGTGTGTGTGGAGTGTGTGTGTCGGGAATGTGTGTGGAGTGTGTGTGTGGAGTGTGTGTGAGTGGAGTGTGTGTGGGGAGTGTGTGTGGAGTGTGTGAGTGGAGTGTGTGTGAGTGGAGTGTGTGTGAGTGGAGTGTGTGTGTGGAATGTGTGTGGAGTGTGTGTGTGTGTGGATGTGTGTGAGTGGAGTGTGTGTGTGGAGTGTGTGTGTCGGGAATGTGTGTGGAGTGTGTGTGTGGAGTGTGTGTGTGGATGTGTGTGAGTGGAGTGTGTGTGGGGAGTGTGTGTGTGGAGTGTGTGTGTGGAGTGTGGAGCGTGTGTGTGGAGTGTGGAGTGTGTGTGTGGAGTGTGGAGTGTGTGTGTGGAGTGTGGAGTGTCTGTTTGGAGTGTGTGTGGAGTGTGTGTGTGTGTGGAGTGTGGAGCGTGTGTGTGGAGTGTGGAGTGTGTGTGTGGAGTGTGGAGCGTGTGTGTGGAGTGTGGAGTGTGTGTGTGGAGTGTGGAGTGTGTGTGTGGAGAGTGGAGTGTGTGTGGGGAGTGTGTGTGGAGTGTGTGTGTCGAGTGTGTGTGTGGAGTGTGTGTGAGTGGAGTGTGTGTGGGGAGTGTGTGTGGGGAGTGTGTGTGGGGAGTGTGTGTGGGGAGTGTGTGTGGAGTGTGTGAGTGGAGTGTGTGTGAGTGGAGTGTGTGTGAGTGGAGTGTGTGTGAGTGGAGTGTGTGTGTGGAATGTGTGTGGAGTGTGTGTGTGTGTGGATGTGTGTGAGTGGAGTGTGTGTGAGTGGAGTGTGTGTGTCGGGAATGTGTGTGGAGTGTGTGTGTGGAGTGTGTGTGTGGAGTGTGTGTGTGGATGTGTGTGTGTGGATGTGTGTGAGTGGAGTGTGTGTGGGGAGTGTGTGTGGGGAGTGTGTGTGGAGTGTGTGTGTGTGGAGTGTGTGTGTGTGGAGTGTGTGTGTGGAGTGTGTGTGTGGAGTGTGTGTGTGTGTGTGGAGTGTGTGTGGAGTGTGTGTGGAGTGTGTGTGTGTCTGTGGAGTGTGTCTGTGGAGTGTGTGTGTGGAGTGTGTGTGTGGAGTGTGTGTGGAGTGTGTGTGTGTGGAGTGTGTGTGTGTGTGGAGTGTGTGTGGAGTGTGTGTGTGTGGAGTGTGTGTGGAGTGTGTGTGTGTGGTGTGTGTGGAGTGTGTGTGTGGTGTGTGTGTGTGTGTGTGTGTGTGTGTGTGTGTTGTGTGTGTGTTGTGGTGTGGGTGTGTGTGGTGTGTGTGTGTGGAGTGTGTGTGTGTGTGTGGAGTGTGTGTGGAGTGTGTGTGGAGTGTGTGTGTGTGGAGTGTGTGTGTGTGTGGAGTGTGTGCTCTACACGTCCCCGTGAACGAGTGGCTCCTACAACAACATACAGAAACCTTCTATTAATCAACACCTTCTGACCAACCAGAGTCCAGAACTCTGCAAGGTGAGTTAGTGTGAAGCTCTAGGTGATGTTCTGCTGGGAATCCTTGGGTCATGGGATGTTACTCTGACACGTCCCACCTACCTAAACATTGTTATACACACACACACACACACACACACACACACACACACACACACACACACACAGTTCAGGAACTTGACAAAGTGTTTGAGGTGTTGACGCCGCCTCCAAATCCGATCGAGCGTCTGTGGTGCGTGCTGCAAAAACACGTCTGATCCATGGAGGCCCCACCACACACACACACACACACTTCCAGGACTTCAGGAGGGTAGTGGAGCCCGGACCTCGAGCCGGACCGGTCATATCATCATCATCATCATCATCAGGATGTGCTGTAATGTAATGATGTGTGTAACTGCCGTATAATTAATCTAATGTGGACTGAAAGTCTGAAGCTCGGTGCTTTACTCCAGCTGCTCCACAGATGTGTCAGCGCTGCCCCGACTGTACATGTGAAGAGCTGTAGGATGTCGTATACACAGCTGGCAGCTCTGAGTCAGATCATCATGTTTATAAACATCAACCATAGTATTAACGTCACATAACACTAGTGTATTAACTAGGATAATCAGTTACACCCAGGAAACTGCTGGCAGGATCACAGTCCCCCGAGGGTCACCCATACCCGCGGGGCCCAAAGGCCGGCTCGTCCAGACCCATCCCACAGAAAAGCCAATGCAGCACTGGTCACGACAGAAAGCACACTGCGCACGGGGCCCCGGCCCCGGACCCCAAACTCCCCAACAAGTCCCATCCATGGAGGTCACACCAGACAACCCCCTCAGCACCCAAAGGATCCACCGCCAGACACCACAGCGCCCCAAAGAGGCCATCTGGAAGCACGAGTGCCATCCTCAACACAAGGGAAACCAAAGCCTGGTTGGGTTTTTTTTTTTCTTCACGATTTTCTCCCTAATTTAGTCGTGTCCAATTCCTCCCCGTCACTAGGGGGCTCCACATTAAGGCTACTACTACCTCTCAGCCGGGAGGGCGAAGACTATCAACTCTGAAGCATGTGGCGCCAGTCGACCGCCTCTAAGCACTAAGTACCTCTCATCCCTCCCTCTGAGAGAGCTCGGCCAATCAGCTCACTCTAGACCTCCGGCTGCGAGAGGTTACAGCACCACCCGGGAATCGAACTCGCCATCTCCGGATGATAGGACGAGCGCTTTACCACTGCGCCACTCCGAGGCCCCATGTTTTAGGTTTTAATGCTACGGCTGATCGTGTATGATCTCCTACGGATGTGAGAAAAATGTACTGAAGCCTCCAAATAATTGAGATAATAGACACCAATTATCAAAAAAATTTAGGACATGAGATAAGACCCGAGAGAGAGAGAGAGAGCACATGAAGTTAGTTGGTGTGCAGAGGACCGGGTCACATGATCCGCTGTGGCGACGCCCGAAAGGGACGAGCCCAAAGAACTAGAAGGAGAAGAAGATAAGATCCAAAGATAAGATAAGGCCAAAATCTAAGTATCATAATGCTGTAGCTCGAACCCACGGCTCATGCAGGGATGGAAGCTCACACCTCGCACCGCAGGGATGATCTGGTGCGGAGTGTTTGGCTCTTCGCTCTGAGAATTCACTTAAGCTGAAGTGAGCTAATGGATTATCCACGTCACAACCACACACACGAGTCCAGCACGTGTTCATGTGTCGCTCATCGCCATGGTTACCGTCCTCCGCTGCACAGTGGTCTGCTTCATACAGTGTCTCGCGTTAGAACGGACCAGCGTGTCACCTCGGACGCAGCGCACCATGTTCGGGCAGAACTCTGCGGTACGGAACCGCTCGGGATCGGATCGCTGGGTTTTATATGAATCAGGATGGTGTGTGTTTTATTAAATCCTGACATTATTGATTACTTGATTCACTTGAGGAAAATGTGAGCAACTGCAGTCTATGAGTGTTTGAGGGTTTATTATTGTGGTGTGTGTGTGTGTGTGTGTGTGTGTGTGTGTGTGTGTGTGTGTGTGTACTGTTCAATAAAGTCTGATTCTCCCCAAGGGTCTATCCGGTGATGCCCTGAGGTGCAGGGATTAAACAAACCCATTTTGTGTGTGTGTGTGTGTGTATGTGTGTGTGTGTGTGTGTGTGTGTGTGTGTGTGTGTGTGTGTGTGTGTGTGAGTGAGTGTGTGGGCTTTAAATCATGGTGGGGACCAAAAAGGCTTAAGGCTTTTATTAAAAGAAAATAAAAAAAACGATATGGTTAACGTTAGGTGTAATATTAATTAGCTGCATTAATACTGTATTTGCAAAAAATAGTAAGACAAGAGTGTGTGTGTGTGTGTGTGTGTGTGTGTGTGTGTGTGTGTGTGTGTGTGCGTGCATGATTCAGACATTAGGTACTCAGCATTAGTGCAGGTATAAAGCGTGTGTAGTGCGAGGATCACAGAGTGTAGATGAGCTTCTCATTACATTTGCTCACTTTGTTGTTGCCATAGCAACAACCGACGATGCCAAGAGTGATGTCACTAATGTTATCTCCAATTCCTGTAGAGGTGTCTCACGGCTGACAGTGAGAATCGCTCGAGTCCCGTTCTACAGGAGTGCTCTGTCTGTCTGTCTGTCTGTCTGTCTGTCTGTCTGTCCGTCTCTCCTTCTGTGTAATCCATCATTCCCCTTGTTGTGAAGGCGCAGTGAAGAAAATTCATGATTCAGGCAAGGTCAGGATAGAAATCAATTTATTAATCTCTCCATCTCCAGAGCCGATGGAGAGAAGGAGATTTCACATTCCATCAGTAAATCCGGCGCAGCGCCTGGAGCGATGTGGAGTTTTAAAATCAGAGTGTCAGAGTAATGAAGCTCCTCGCCCGGGGTGATGCAGACGAACAGGCTTCACACGCGGGACCAGGCTTACGCTCCATTCAGCTAATCCCGTTCTGATCCTGGTGTGTGTCACCGAGACGCCGTGTCATTAGAATGATATAAAAAACACTTCATTCATTCATTTATATTTAATTAAACCACTCGTTTAAAACTTGTGAAAGTGACAGAAGATTCTCACATTCCCTTTATAACACAGCACTGCTGAGATTCTCCAATCTGATTGGTCAGGATGTGTGGTGCAGCACTGTAGCGTGTGTAAGGCCTGATACCACCGCAAGCGGCGGAAAACCACCCGACCAGACGCAGGAAGGTGAAGACAAACAAACATGGACAACAGACTCAACAGGAAGTGGAGGAACCCATTCTGGAGCTGAGCACTGAGACGACGAGGGCGGAGCCGGGACCAGGACACGGTCGGTCGGTCTCCGTTCTTCCCAGCACACACACACACTCGCGTTCCTTCAGCTCCTCAGGAGCCGAGCAGTGTCTCCTCATCACATTGACATCGCTGTTTACGGTGCTGGAGCCATTATTTTTTTTTCCCTGATTTTCTCCTGTGATTTTAGGCGTGGCCAATCCCCAGCCATCACTGGAGCGTCTCCCATCAAGACTACTACCTCCAACCAGGCAGGGTGACGGCCGTGATTGATGTGTGAGTGCTAGAGCGCCACCCCGCGTGAGAGAGCTCGGCCAATCAGCTCCCACTAGGCTCCTCGGCTGCAGGAGGCTACATCGTATTTCGTCTTGTGATCAGTTACTTTGTAGCTTGACTCAGTTACTATTTTTACTGTAAATCATGTAACAAAAATGTACCTCTTTTAATCATTCTATAAAAGTAATGAAAGTTATTACTGATCTGATCGCTTACTCGTTCTCTAAAGCGCTTTATCCTGCATGCAGGGTCGCGCCGGGGACTTGGGGCACGAGGCGGGTACAGCATGGACAGGGTACCAATCCATCGCAGGGAACACACAAGCACACAGGCAAAGGCAATTAGCCTAATCTGTAGGTCTTTGGACTGTGGGAGGACCCTGGAGGTGTGAGTCACTGAGCGCTACAACACCTTGCCGCCACCTTATACCTGATTAGCCATGTTCCTGCCGTTCTCTCCAAGGTAATATTGAACAGAGTTAGTGAGTGTTATTAGATCTCACCGGGACTCTCTGGATCTCTGTTCCAGCAGGAGTGAAGACGAAGGACTCGGAAATGTGCAAGCGGTGTCTGTTCGCTAGCTAGCAAAGAATCTGTCATAACTGGCGGATAAACATAAATCTGTAGCTGACTGTGCCGACTCCAAGCAAAGTACATGAAGACCGGTTAATCACATGCAGGCACGTGGTGAATGAATCAGTGCTCTCTGCTGGTCCTGGACATGAGGAAGTAGAAGAGATTTTCATTTTATTTTCCTTATCACACAGCCATTGATTTCACCTGACAAAGTGCTAATGAACTTTCACTGCATAATGAAAAGTAAATGAATCTTTATTTGCTGAAGTGTACACAATAACACATTGATTTGTGTCAGTAAACACACTCCGTCCCCAGAGGAAGCTCTTATCGCTTAACCGTCACAAGCCGTAATATCTCTCGTCACTTGTGTTTCATTTCAGGAGGAAACGAATGACACGCGTGTGAACATACAGACGTGAAAAACCGTCGATGTAAAGTAAGAGTACAGCGCTATGAATACAGCGTCTCAAATAATCATCGTAATAACCCATACGGTAATAAACGCGCGAGCCGTCTGCGTCCCTGCTCGGAGCTCGACGTTCTGCCACTCAGCTCTGCGTCGAGTTTTATTAATAACACTTTATTATTCGCCTCAAGAGGAAAATGTGTAGAAGAAGAAAAAATATTGTTTTTCTGATTGAATCATTTCTGTATAAAAGAGGGTGTAGGGATCTTACTCAGCTCGCTTTTCTCCTTTAATAACATCTTACACACCTTCAGAATCATGAGGAAACGCACAGGTCCGTACATGTGTGTTCTGCTTATTTTTCTATTTAATATCATTTCACTAAAAAAAAAGAAAAAGTTTAGTTGTTTTCATTTTAAACAGTAAAAACTAATTAAATTGAAAACACATCGAGCCGTCTCTCTCTCTCTCTCTCTCTACCTGTTTTCTCTTGTTTTCTCTAATGTAGCTCTCTTTGACTAAACCGTCTTTATCACATGTGAGATTTGATCTTCTAACTTCAGTGACATTGACATTAAAATTCCATAATTCTGTGCAAATCTGGATTCATTTCAGTCTGAATATACAGTGGAACCTTGGATTATGAGTGTAATTCGTTCCGAAAGCGGGCTCGTATTCCAAAAACACTCGTAAACCAAATAGACTTTTCCCATAAGAAATAATGAAAACCCAAATTATTCTTTCTACAGCACAAAACAATAAATACATAAAAATAATTAATACAACATATAAAGTAAAAAAAAACCTGCATTTAACATAAAAAAAAAGTAAAAATAAATCCAGACAGATAAATGTTTCCGTTTGTGCGCGCAGGCGCCGTGTATTTGTATGTGTGTGTTTGGAATTAGCCCCTCCCCTCGTCTTAAACAGTAAAACTCCTCCTCCCTCCCACACCTCACTTTTTAAGTTGCACAACTAACATACACAATGCAAATACTTTTAATGGGGGTGGGGCACTTTTTAATGGGGTGTGTGGGGCACAGCGTCAAATTACACGCGTGCACACAGAAGAGAGAGGGAGATGTCGATTATAAGAGACGAGCACTAAGGCGCAGCAGGGGACTCGTATTTTGACACATGGGACGCAGCAGGGGAGACGGTTACCCATAATTCCCGTAGCGCAAGAGAGAGAAAAATCATTGGCTCAGTTGTGATCACTTGCCGATCGATGTCAAAATAAGAGTCGCATGCGTGATACATGATACTCGGCACTCGTAAACTAATACTTGCTCAGTTTCAGATAAAAAATTTATTAAAAATCTTTGCTCGATTTGCGGAACACTCGTAAACCACATTACTCGCAATCCGAGGTTCCACTGTAGATTGCGTTGTGAACTTATTCATTATTAAAAGTTGCTGTCTGTTGTCGGTCTTTCGACTGCTCCTGGCATGGGGTCCCGGCATGGGGTCGCCACAGCGGACACTTGGTCCACACATACAAACTTGGCACAGGTTTTACGCCGGATGTCCTTCCTGACCCGATCCTCCCATTTTATCCGGGCTTTGGATCCAGCGGCTGGGGTTTGGGCTTCGGCTGGGCATCGAACCCGGGTTACGAGTGCTGATACTCATTATTAAAGTGCTCTAGAAATAAAACCGAATTGAAGCGATGGTCTTGAACGGGTCTCTGTTGTAATCGTACGTGTGGTGCGACGCTCCTCACTGTTCCTCCCTGCAGTTACGTCACAGTTACCCAAGACAAACTTCACCTCCTGCTGCCGTCCATATTAAACATCTGGAGAGGCGTTATGGAGAAAAATGGAGCTTTGAAGAAAGCAGCAGAGAGCAGTAGTGAGTCTGGTGAGAGAGCGGTTAGCTTGTGGTGCTAATTTGATAATTAACTAGACGGGCCACTCCCAGAAGTAACTTCTCAGTTGCTAATGTGAAAGCAGCATGAGATGTTTGAACAGATCCATATTTTACACATTTACCTACTGCTCACTTTGTCCGACAGCATGTAGGGGGCGCTCTAACGCATCAGCAGTCCTTTAACAGCAACTGCTATAATAATATTAATAATAATAATAATAATAATAATAATAATAATAATAATAATATCAATAATAATAATAATAATAATAATAATAATAATAAAAGATTAGCAAATTAAGAAAAAAGAAGCATTAGAATGGTTGGAGATTTTCTCCCAAAAAGATTGGTGTGTTGCGCCCAAAACTATCTGGCTCTATGTGAAAAAGTAATTACCCCCAAAACCTAATAACTGCTTGTCTCACTCTTCTTTGCAGAATTGTTTAAATTCAGTCTCACTGGAGGGTTTTTGAGTATTAATGGCCTTTTTAAGGATCTAAATCAGATTTATGTCTGGGCTTTGACTAGGCCACTCTAAAACCTGGTGTGGTGGAGCTGTTGGTGTGTTTCTGATCATATCCTGCTGGATAACCTGAGTGCGCTTGAGCCTGACATCAGAACCGATGGCCCAACATTCTATTTCAGGATCTTCTGGTAGAAATTCATGGTTCCATCCATTACAGCAAGTCATCCTGAAGCTGCAGAGCCCCAGACCTTCACACTACAACCACCATGTGTGACTGTTGTATGATGTCCTTTTTATGAAACGCTGTGTTAGTTTTACACCAGATGTAATGGGACACACACCTTCCAAAAAAGATCAACTTTCAGAAGGCAGAAGTCTTGGGGATAATCCAGATGTTTTCGTTGAATGTGAGACAAGCTCTGTGTCTTTTTGGTCAGCAGTGTCTTTCTTATTGTTGGACCATGAACACTGAACACCTTAACTGAGGCGGGTGAGGCCTCCAGGTCTTTAGATGTTCTTCTGGGTTCTTTTATGAGCTCCCGGATGAGTCAGCGCTGTGTTCTCTGGGTAATTTTGGGAGGCCGGCTGCTCCTGTGAGCTTCACCGCTGTTGACCTTCTGTACTATCACACACACTCCTGTGCTCTTGCTCCAGGCCGACAGATGCAGGAGTGTAGAGGGTCTATCACCCTAAAGATTAAAGTTCACTGCTTGCATTTATTTATTTATTTATTTATTTATTTGTAGTTTTTTGTCACTCGCAACTGTTTGGATAAAGGCTAGGTGCATAATAGAAACGTCATGCGTACTGGCGAGCGTTTTCTTCACCGCGTGCAGTCGTGCACGGCGTGTTGGTTCTCGATGTATAACATTACACTTTATAAACTCTTCATGAGTGTTTGAAAACCCCAGTGTGTGGACTGGATGGACTGGAGGTGTGTAGCGATCGCTGGTGTGTTGTGGAGGAATTTCTTTAGGAATTTCCTGAACGTTTTCTTTTTTCTTCATGGTGGAGACGGAACACATTCTGGCATGCGATCTCAAGAGAAATAACTGCAAGGTAAAAGCACGGAGTGTGTTTCTGATGGGTCTGATACGTCTTCATTTGCACAGCTCAGAAGACCATGAGAACGCTCCTGCCATCAAACCTCTGTGTTTTTTTTTCTGCATGTCGAGATTCTTATGAGCCGTGACTCTGGCTCGAGCAAAGGAACAGAGGAAAGAAGAGGTTGGAAAGGACGGAGGAGAGATGAGTGCATTCGGGATTTGCCCTCCTGAACAAAAGAAAACATGCCATGCATTATTGAACACGTGTTTTTCCTTTGGGTCGCACCGAGGACGACGGACAGAGACAGAGAGAGAAAAAAAACGTAACGTAGCAGATGGTGTTCGGATTCTAATGCGGTGTTGAGGAACCTGCTGAGCTTCGCCGTGGTGCTAGTTTAACAAAGAGCCACACACACAGGAAGCCATGAAACTGATTCCCACACACTCTAAATAATGTGCACTTGTACTGTGCAGTGAGGTTTTTGCTGTAGATTTCAGGATGTGCTGGATGCAGCGTTGTTTTTTAAGCTGTCAGTAAAGACGGCGGTGCCTCAGGAAACACGCTGAGAGACAGGAAATGCAGGAATGTAGAAAGAACACCGACATGACAAACTCGCAGGCTCATGTGTGGAGCTGCTCGAGTACGGAGTGTTCTCCTGGAGCTGATCCGCACGCTCTGCGGCGCACCTTCCTCCTCCTCCACATGAGGGCGTAACAACAATAATAATAAAATCAAACCGCCAAACTCGTTAGCAAGGGAAAACAACAAGCGCAATTAACTGAGCACTAGCGCTCATGTAACACTGACAAAAAAACCTCAAACATGATCTCTCAAAGTGTTAGCATGGTGGCGAACGAACACACGCTGCAGCAGGTTACTCAGGATCCCAGACAGCAGCTCAAACTGTAGGTGTTTTATTATTCATGCCGTTAGCTCGGAGCCGCCTCCTGCGCTGACATACGCTAGGGGCTTAGCCGTAGCGTTTCTCTCTGCCTGCTAGTTTGTTTATTTTTCTTAGCGATGTTAGCACCTGTCTGTATGTGCGCTGCTTTCACTTCGACTCTCACCTGTCTGCGCTCGCCTCCTCCAACCCTGGCGGTTATCACCAGCAGAACGTGACTGACGACGCGCGCACTGACATGATACATGCGGAAAAGAACGTGTTTGACTCAGACTTGTCTCCTGGCAGAACTGTGTGTGTGTGTGTGTGTGTGTGTGTGTGTGTGTGTGTGTGTGTGTGTGTGTGCTGATGTCTCTCAGTGTGTGGAAGCCTACAGGAACACGCGCTCCGTGTTCAGACTTGAGTCATGACCTGAAATTTGATCAGCTCATCTTCTCTACCTGCATTATAAACCTGAGCAAGGTGTGTGTGTGTGTGTGTGTGTGTGTGTGTGTGTGTGTGTGTGTGCAAACATCAAACATCCGCCGTATTTCCATCGAGCTCACAACACACACTTATTCTTTTGCACAAAAAATAAACTAATATGATTTTCAGTGAGTTCAAATCTGATTGGTCAGAAGATGTTGGTTATGGTTTCTATAGTAACAGCTTGTTCACATGGATGTGTACAGCGCACGCTTGTTTGTCCCAGGACGTCACTCGCTTCACATTAAATGTAATTATAAACATTTAAAAAGGGTTTTTATTAATGAATGATGACAAATTGCCGTGGTGTAAGAGGAATAAAACACACACTGGTACAGGGGAAGACACACAGCTGCTAAGAACAGCTGTTCAGTGGGAATACATTTCGAGGAAAGCGTTAACTGCCCGCTTCTACATTCATGAGCAGATAGAAGCTGTGATTGGCTGGTGGTGCTGTGATTGACAGGTGTGACAGACAGAGCGAGAGAGAGAGAGAGAGAGAGAGAGAGCACGCTCCTCCCACCCACAGCTACGTCTGTGACCTTGACTCATCAGGACTCAAAAAAGAGCTTAAAACTTTTGTACCATAATCTGAAAAAAAACTTTTCTTTGGCTCATCTTTGGCTTTTTAAAAAAAAATGCAAACAAAACATGCATTGATTTAGAGGTTCAGAGCTGTGTGAAGCTCTTCTTCATCAGCATAGAGCAGGTATAATTGAAACTTTTTACTCATGGCCTGGGATTTGATCCATTGCCCTCCCACTCATATGGAAACTGCATATGGTGTAAATCCTGTGTTTTGTTATTACAGAGTCGTCTTTAAAGATGAGAAGGACATTTAATTCATTCCTTTGTAGCATGAGAGACGTTTTTATGATGGAGGAATTGAGCAGCTGGGGCTGTAAGAGGTCACCCGCCGCGCCTCGTCCTCACCCTCGTCCTTCCTCCTCACGTTTAAAACCTGAGAATGCTCCGGCACTCTCTCATTCCCACTCAGCATGGGTGTGAAACAGAAATGAGGTGGAAAATAGCCTGCTAATTTGTGTGCTGCGTGTCGTCTCCGAGTGGGGTTTGTCCTTTTAGCTCGCAGAACTGATCTCAGAAATCTCAGGAAAAAAGGCTCTGAAGATCTGACCTGAGGCAAGAGCAGCGTAAATTCAGGACCATTTAGTGGCTAATGCTTTCAACTACTGTGTGTGTGTGTGTGTGTGTGTGTGTGTGTTATCACAATTCGATTTGTTTAGACAAAGAACTGAGATGTACGGTGGTGTTGATGTTGTTTTATCCGGACTCTGAGGTAGATTAGCATGTTATGATCAGAGAACTAATCAGTTTATTAGCGTAGACTCTGGGGCAGACACGTGACTCCAGTCAACTGATGGGATTGGTCAGAGTCTCCTCAGGGGCTGATGGGATTGGTCAGAGTCTCTTCATGATGGGATTGGTCAGAGTCTCTTCAGGAGCTGATGAGATTGGTCAGAGTCTCTTTAGGAGCTAATGGGTTTGGTCAGAGTCTCTTTAGGAGCTGATGGGATTGGTCAGAGTCTCTTCATGATGGGATTGGTCAGAGTCTCTTCATGATGGAATTGGTCAGAGTCTCTTTAGGAGCTGATGAGATTGGTCAGAGTCTCTTCAGGAGCTGATGGGATTGGTCAGAGTCTCTTTAGGAGCTGATGGAATTGGTCAGAGTCTCTTTAGGAGCTGATGGGATTGGTCAGAGTCTCTTCAGGGGCTGATGGGATTGGTCAGAGTCTCTTCATGATGGAATTGGTCAGAGTCTCTTTAGGAGCTGATGGAATTGGTCAGAGTCTCTTTAGGAGCTGATGGGATTGGTCAGAGTCTCTTCAGGGGCTGATGGGATTGGTCAGAGTCTCTTCATGATGGGATTGGTCAGAGTCTCTTTAGGAGCTGATGGAATTGGTCAGAGTCTCTTTAGGAGCTGATGAGATTGGTCAGAGTCTCTTCAGGAGCTAATGGGTTTGGTCAGAGTCTCTTTAGGAGCTGATGGGATTGGTCAGAGTCTCTTCATGATGGGATTGGTCAGAGTCTCTTCATGATGGAATTGGTCAGAGTCTCTTCATGATGGAATTGGTCAGAGTCTCTTTAGGAGCTGATGAGATTGGTCAGAGTCTCTTCAGGAGCTGATGGGATTGGTCAGAGTCTCTTTAGGAGCTGATGGAATTGGTCAGAGTCTCTTTAGGAGCTGATGGAATTGGTCAGAGTCTCTTTAGGAGCTGATGAGATTGGTCAGAGTCTCTTCATGATGGGATTGGTCAGAGTCTCTTCAGGAGCTGATGGGTTTGGTCTGAGTCTCTTCAGGATGAGTTTGGTCACAGTCTCTCCAGTGGCTGATGGGATTGGTCAGAGTCACTTCAGGAGCTGATGGGTTTGGTCAGAGTCTCTTCAAGTGCTGATGGGATTGGTCAGAGTCTCTTTAGGAGCTGATGGGTTTGGTCAGAGTCTCTTTAGGAGCTAATGGGTTTGGTCAGAGTCTCTTCAGGGGCTGATGGGATTGGTCAGAGTCTCTTCATGATGGGATTGGTCAGAGTCTCTTTAGGAGCTGATGGAATTGGTCAGAGTCTCTTTAGGAGCTGATGAGATTGGTCAGAGTCTCTTCAGGGGCTGATGGGATTGGTCAGAGTCTCTTCATGATGGGATTGGTCAGAGTCTCTTCAGGAGCTGATGGGTTTGGTCTGAGTCTCTTCAGGATGAGTTTGGTCACAGTCTCTCCAGGGGCTGATGGGATTGGTCAGAGTCTCTTCAGGAGCTGATGGGTTTGGTCAGAGTCTCTTCAGGGGCTGATGGGATTGGTCAGAGTCTCTTCATGATGGGATTGGTCAGAGTCTCTTCATGATGTGATTGGTCAGAGTCACTTTAGGAGCTGATGGGTTTGGTCAGAGTCTCTTCAAGTGCTGATGGGATTGGTCAGAGTCTCTTCAAGTGCTGATGGGATTGGTCAGAGTCTCTTCAGGAGCTGATGGGTTTGGTCAGAGTCTCTTCAGGAGCTGATGGGTTTGGTCAGAGTCTCTTCAGGGGCTGATGGGATTGGTCAGAGTCTCTTCATGATGGGATTGGTCAGAGTCTCTTTAGGAGCTGATGGAATTGGTCAGAGTCTCTTCAGGTGCTGATGGGTTTGGTCAGAGTCTCTTCAGGGGCTGATGGGTTTGGTCAGAGTTCCTTTAGAAACATGAGCAGAACTTCTCTCAGAGTGTGTAGTGTATGGGATTGGAGAGAAGATTATGGAACATCAGGGTTTCTTCAGGAACAGTGTGAATCGTGTATGTTTCCAGAAAGTTAATCAGAGTGAAGTCTAAATGCAGTGTAGGTGGGTAGTGTGTGTGTGTGTGTGTGTGTGTGTGTGTGTGTGTGTGTGTGTGTGTGTGTGTGTGTGCTGTGTGTGTACTGTGTGTATAAGAGGAATTAAACACACACTGTAACAGAATTAATGATCAGCTCCGGGGTGCAGAATGTACTTCCTGTGTGGGGGCAACAGCACCACACACACACACACACACACACACACACACACACACACACACACACAGTTTCTCTTGATTTATTTTTTCAGTTCTTATTGCTGTATTATAATATAACTGATTATTTTAATTTTTTCAGCTTTATCTTATTTAAGATTTTAAACATTAAGTAAACATTTAATCCGTTCCGTGCAGACAGTAGCTCCTCCTCCTCCTCCTCCTCCTCCTCCTCCTGCGTTTCAGCGAGTGAGCCCATGCTTTGTTCCTCAGATGCAACACACTGCAGGCAGAAGGAGGCCTTGAGCAGACATTTCTTTAGAACGAGTATAAAAGAAAGAGTGGATTATGTATTTGTGTGTGTGTGTGTGTGTGTGTTTGTTTTACATTCTAAGCAGCTTGTGTTCGCCCCTCGTGCTGAACAGCTTCCTCTATATATAAATTGTCCTGTAATGAGCGCCACAATAGATGATAAGTAAACAAGTTTAGAAGTGCTCTTACAAAAGGACACAGTTCATTGTCGCGGCCTTCGGCGGCCGGCGTGCGATTCGTCAGGGCTTTAGAGACGGGCCTCGGTTCCGAGCTGAAAAGGAACACGAGTGTGTTTAGTATTCCCCAACACCAGGACCTTGTTACTGATGAACGCACTCCTCTCCCACACACACCCCGCCCCCCCCCCCCTCGTCTGTGGTTAGGAACGAGAGAAGAATATTGAGCTGTGAAGTGCTTTTGTAGACGGCGCAGCACAAACATTCTAATTCTCATGATTAGTGAAATTGATGTTCTCCAACACGTCTCTTTGTGCCGCTGTCGTTGTTCGAACGGCGTCCGTGATCACGAGTAATCTTCTGTGTTCAGGTTGTGTGTTCTGATCCTGACCCTCACACACCTACGGCTTTAGCGCTCGAGTGTACTCGAGGTCTGCTGTGGGATCTCACAAAGGTCATCGTTTAGCGAGTGGCGTGAGAGGAAGCGCGCATACCAAACACGCCGGCCGAGAAAGACGAGAGCGCTAAAGGACAAGCTCGAGGTTTTACACCCGCGGCTTTCACCTTACTTTAGAAGGAACATCTGGAACATCTGGTCATGAGGAAGAAGCACAGTGTGGAGAAGCACACACACACACACACACACACACACACACACTGGTCCAGAACATCTAACCTTGACACTGAACACGTGTCTGAACGCTCGGCTTTGAGTGTGTCAGGGTGGATGGAGAGGATCTGAGACACACAACATGTCAAACGTCAGGACAGATGGACAGCAACAGCAAGAGACCATGTCAGGTT